>JAAGAY010021605.1:3597-22922 GCA_011801015.1 Ardeotis arabs
CGGGGTTTTTTTTTTTTTGCAAGCCCGCTGTTTTTCCTGGCACCCCTGATTTTTCAGGAACCCGCCGGTTTTTGTGGAGCCGGGGCGAAGCCGGGCGCCCCACGGCAGCCCCGCGCGTGCGCACCGGGACCTCGCGCCGGCGGGCGGGACGGTGCGTCCCCCGCGCGGGGCGCGCGTGCGCGGCGTGGCGGCGGCGGCGATGGCGGCGGGCGGCGCGCGGCCCGGGGTGGTGCTGGGCGCCATGGAGTTCGGGCGGCGCGCAGGGCCCGAGGCCAGCGCCGCGCTGCTCCGCGCCTTCCTGGGGCGAGGATACCGCCTCATCGACACCGCTTACATGTACGCGGGAGGCGAGTCCGAGCGCATCCTGGGCACGCTGCTGGCTGGCGGCACGGAGCCCGGTACGGCCGGGGCTGGGCGGGGGCGGTCTGTGAGGAGGGGGTCGGCCCTGGGGGAGAGGGGCTGCCCTGCCGGGCTGGCTCCGGCCCGGAGGGGAAGGGGCTTTCCCATTGTCGTACTTCAGCCCCGATCGGGACCAGACTACGCAGTCTCTCTCTCACTCCCCCCACCCTCCGAGAGAACAGGGGGAGATAATATAAGAAAAACGGCTCGAGGTTTGAGATAAGGACAGGGAGAAATCCTTAAAGTTACCGTCACGGGCAAAGCAGACTCGACTTGGGGAAAACTATTCATTTATTGTTAAAACTAGCAGGAGAATGGGACAGAGAAACAACATAACCTCCTCCCCACCCCTCCCTCTTCCCGGGCTTAACATTATCTCTACCACCTTCCTGCCCCGAGCGGCACAGGGGTGGAAGAGGGAATGGGGGTTGCGGTCAGTTCATTACGCAATGTTTTACGCCGCTGCTTCATAGTCGGGGGAGGAACTCCTCGCATTCCTCCCCTGCTCCAGTGTGGGGTCCCACCCATACGCCACAGTCCTTCATGAAACTGCTCTGGCGTGGGTCATGTCTTCCACGGGGTGCAGTCTCTCCAGAACGGCTGTCCCAGTGGGCCCTCCACGGGCCACAGCCGCCTTCAGGCCTCCACCTGCCCCGATGTGGGGTTCTCCATGGGCTGCAGGGGGATCTCTGCTCCTCCAGGGGCCTCCATGCAAGGACCACAAGGCTCGTGCCTCCCCCTCTCTGCCCCTGCTCAGCTCCTTCACATCTTGTCTCCTTTTTTTCCTGTTTTCCCCTTCTTAAATACGTTATCGCAGAGGCGTTATCACGGGACATTCTGCTACCAATTGGCTCGGCCCTGGCCAGCAGCGGGTCCACCCTAGGCCCAGCCGAGTCCCGTGGACAAAGGGGAGCAACTTCTAGCAGTTTCCTATGGAAGCTGCCACCTTAGGCCCCCCCTCACCAAACAAAACCACAACACCCGTGCCCATTCCCTGAGGAGAAGGGACTCCTCTGCTAGGCTGATATGGTTCCTGAGGAACAGGCCTTCCTTGAAGCACCTCAAGCAATGTTTGCGTTTTGCATCTTATCCCCATTCCCTTCCTGAAGGTGGAAATGTCCCTGCTTATTCTTCCTTTCTCTCTGTTAGTGGAAGTTGCCACCAAGGCTAATCCCTGGGAGGAGAAGTCGCTGAAGCCCGAGAGTGTGCGATCGCAGCTGGAGACGTCCCTGGAGAGGCTGAAGAGGACGAGTGTGGAGCTCTTCTACCTCCATGCCCCTGACCACGGGACCCCGGTGGAGGAGACGCTGCGTGCCTGCAATGAGCTGCACAAAGAAGTAAAGCGGGAAGCCCAAGCCTGCGCCGTTTCTTTATTGCCTCCGTCCCACCACCTTTTCAAACCAGGGCTGCTGCTCGTGCCCTTCTGCAGCGCCGGGTTTGCATAACACGGGGAAGAGGGAACACAGATGACCGGGGCAAAGCTGAAGAGCTGACGCTCCGTTGCGTGTTCACGTGGTGCACTTTGTTCTCAAAGCTATTAGAAATGCTAGAATACCTGGACTTTGATTTCAGCCCTGTTAACTGCCGAGGTTAAGATTAGTGCTGGTAATGTGGGAAGAGTTCCTGCATTGCATTTATCTAACAGTGCCATTTCATCTGAACATAAAACGGGAAATATTTTTGTCAGGTCTTACAATTCATGGTCATCTAGAATAGGTGGTGGACAGGGATGAGAGAACTCAACTAAAATTTGGCACCTGTCCTTTTCACCGTGTGCATCTTGTACCGTCTAGGTACAAATGCACAGGAACTGATTGCCCTTTTATTCCTCTGCAGGGAAAGTTTAAAGAACTCGGTCTGTCAAACTACGCAGCATGGGAGGTCGCAGAAATCTGCAACATCTGCAAATACAACAACTGGGTGATGCCAACCGTGTACCAGGTGAGGGATGGGGGTTTGCTGTGGTCCAGCAAATCTTTTGTGGAGGCCGAGTTAATCAAACCTAAGGAATTACGAGGCTGGAGATCAGCATACGGGTGGTGTGGTCCTTACAGCAATGGTCAGTCACCACGGGGAAGGGTTTGGGAGCCCCAAATCTGGGGCCAGCCCCCAGTCTGGCATGTATACACACAGAAAAGGAAGCTGCTCCAGCTCTCTGGGAAGTCCTTTCAGGACACACGTGATTAGAAAGCTGAGATCACTTCTTGGAAAAAGCTGAGTAGGCATTTGTTGCTTGAGTCAGTGACTCCTTTGATGTGGAACTTAAAATGTTTTTGCGTTATTTGCAGTCCTTTAGAAAGTCTGTTCCTAAGCAGATAACAACCTTTCGTGACCTGGCACCGCTTTTCTGAATCAGGGTATTGCCAGGGGAGGGTGGGGAAAAGGCTGTTCCGCTGTCGTGAGCTAGCGTTTGAAGTTCTTTGTCTCCCTCGTCTTTGTGCAGGGCATGTACAACGCGACCACTCGCCAGGTGGAAACGGAGCTGTTCCCTTGCCTGAGACACTACGGACTGCGCTTCTACGCCTACAACCCGCTGGCAGGTACGGGGAGGGACGGGGCAAGGCTTTGAGACAAAAAGATGTGAAACGGGGGCTGTAGGAGAGCCTGCCCGTCCCAAAACGTGCTGCTGACCCTTCGCAGGAGGGCTGCTCACCGGCAAGTACAAGTATGAGGACAAAGACACACGCAAGCCCACGGGAAGATTTTTTGGGAATGACTGGGCTCAAGCCTACAGGGACAGGTATGTTTTGAGCCCACAGAAGAGCGAGGGGAGGCGGCGGGAGTGCCCACATAAAAACCCCCAGTAACAGTCAGCTGAGAGGAAGCAGAACTGACCAGACCTCGTGCAGTGATTACGTCTGCGCCTGTGGCTGGGGCTGTAGCTTGTGACCGAGCTTTGCAGAATGGTTTTTAGGCTCCGCTTCCTCCCAGCTTGCAGCGGGGGATTGCAGAAGTCCTCAGAGGCTACGAAGAGCTGTATGAGGCTTTCTGAAAGCTTTTTGTACTTGATTGGATTGTAGACGTACAGTTCACCGGAGGTCCCGAGGGCAATAAGAGTGATTTCTTTTCTTGCAGGTACTGGAAAAAGCACAATTTTGAAGGAATTGCCCTCGTAGAAAGAGCTCTGAAAGATGCTTACGGCCCCAGTGCGCCGAGCCTGACCTCCGCTGCTTTGCGCTGGATGTACAACCACTCCAAGCTGCAGGTAAGAGCGTGCCACGGCTGGAGCCGGCAGCGCAGCACCACCAGCGCGGGCAGCTGCTGCGGCACACCAACGGGGAAACGTCTGCCTGGCAACGTTTGCTTTTTAATCTGCGCGTCCTGCGGCGTTCCACAGTGAGTGCCGCTGTAGGGACTCTGCCGGAAGGAGCGAGCCAGCTCTGCGTTTCCCCGCAGCGTCCCACGTTCATAGCATTGGCAGAAAGAGAGGATTTTAAGTGCCAGTTACTGGGGTCTTGGCTTCCCACCCAGGCAGCTTCCCCGCGAGATGACTTTGCTTTTCATTGAACTGGGAAATGAATGGTTATATTCCCCATCTCCCCAAAATGTTCCCGTAGTCCTCCCATAAAGGAGGAGTTGGCAGCTTTAGAGGAGCTGGCATGACTTGGAGATGTTCTGGCCTTGTGAACAGAGCTCTGTGGTGTCAGTGTCTAACCATCCAGGAGTTCCTGCATGTTTTTTACTGGAAAGCAACGTTTCAAGTTTGGCCTGCAATGGCTTGGGGGGTGAACTGGGTTTCTTTTGGGATGAGGAACTCCTCTCACCCCTTTCCAGGGTTCTCTTGGAGACGCGGTGATCATTGGGATGTCCAACATGGAGCAGCTGGAGCAGAACCTTGACTACAGCGAAGAGGGGCCCCTGCTCCCGCCCGTGGTGGAGGCGTTTGATAAAGCCTGGGACCTGACCGCGCACGACTGCCCCAACTATTTTCGCTAGAGAGCAGGGTAGGGAGAAGCAAGCGGGTGTCGGGCGCTGGATAATGGAGCAAAAGTTTCTTGAAGCACAGGAGAGGTACTTACCAACCCTGCCCCTTTGATTGACGTGCAAATGGGGTGTGATTTTTTTTTTTTCCCCTATTAATGAAGCTTTGTAGGATCCACTACAGCTGCCAGCCCTTGTCGTGTTGGGCCGTGCCTTATTCTTTATCCCCTCCTGGACCTTCAGCTCTACGCAGCACGCACTACGATTTGCAGATGCGGTTGATTGGGGAAAATGGACACGTACCTGCACGAAGGCCCCAGTTCTGCTTTAACATGATCTTAAATAATTATGTACAGGAATAAAACCTTTTTCTAACGCTGTCCCTGTCTCGTAACTGCACCTGTAACCTGGCTGGCGTCTCCTTACCAGCGCTCGGTGCCTTTGGGTGCAATAGCTGCTTCCGAAGCTCCTGCCAGAAGAGCAGAAGGAGCCCTCAGCGTCTTCCCCGGTGTCGGCGTGCTGCGTCTAAGCTGCATTACATTTACACGCTTTCTGCCTGGCTTTCACGTTTGAGGTGGCATTTCCTCAGATCCCCGCCTACTCAAACAGTAAGAGGCAGCAGTGACACCCATCTGAGGTTTATATAGAGATTTATATTAAAAAAACCCATTATTAGGTCATCTTTTATGAAAAGCATATTTGAGCTGATTGTTCTTGTCCTCTGGGTACAAACAGGGAGGAGAAACATCCTCCTCTTTTTGTCTCTGAAGCAGAGACCTGTCAGTGTCCGAGCACAAGGACTGCTGCTAGTCCTCGTTGCTGTCATCATCACAGTCATCCCCCTCCTCTTCCTCCTGCTCCTCCGCTGAGTCTCCCACAAGCTTCTGGAAGTCTCCCGTCTCCGAATTCCACAGAAATTTGATGGTGACTTTAAACTCTGCCATCTCGTACCCGAAGAGTTTCTGGGAAAGGACAGAAATTTATCATTCCTGCTCCACTGGCTCTGTGGCCGGCCTAGCAAAAACACTGACCATAAATATCGCTTCCAGGTGGGAGCTGCAGCAAAGCAGGAGCCAAAATAATTCCTGCAGAGTTTTAGCACTCGCATTCGGAATGCGTAGGGATGTTTGCTGCACCCCACTGAACCCTCACTGCTCACCCTCATCCGAGCACTCGCACCCTCCAGCGGCGTTAAACTGAAGGGTTAATTCTTTGTATCGGGGGAAGGGGGGCCGCCGCGTTACCAGGTCACTCACCAGGACGCGGGCTTGTTCGGGGGTGAGAACGTCCCCTTCTTTGCAGACCTCGTAATCTGACAGTAGCGTCACCACTCCTGCGGGAACAAAAGCTCTTCAGGTAGGCTTACAAACACCGGAGAAACCGACCGAAACGCGGGGCGCAGAGCTGAGGCTCTCCAACAGCGCCCTCTCTGTAGCTTTTGCCTTTCCACACCAAGATTAGCACACCCCAAGAAGCTGGGTGAGGGCAGCTCTGGTTTCTGAGGGGACGCTGACGCACTGGGTTAGGCTAGGCCTAGTTGTTTCCACTGGCAAAGGACGGTATCTTGTGAAAAGCTGGTTGTTTCACTCGTCCTTTGACATCAATTTTGGAAGAACGGTGGAAGAATATAACAAGTTCCAGCACCAGCTGATTAAGGAGAAAGTTGTCCATCAGATTTTCTCAAAAACTAAACTCTACTTGATTATTTAACATTCTCCTTAGAAGATCTTCTCTGTGCAGATGAAAAACCTAGCTTACCTTCCCGGCCCCTTCCCCTACCTTTCTTTAACGCCGTTGGCAATCCCAGCTGCCGTAACTGAGGCTCCATGGAGTGGGGGAACTGCTCCAGGGGCCCTGTGTCCAGGCTCACCGTGTACGTTGCCTTGTTCCCCGCGCGGGCAAAGTCCAGCTCTCTGAATTTGGAGAACCACCTGAGGCAGAGACGGGTAAGGAGAGCTTCAGCTGCGGAAAGAACATCCCTTGGGCTAAGAGAGGGATCACGGCACAGCCTGCTGTGACTTCCTCCCCGCTGTTGCAGGGATGGCAGAGAAAAAGGTGCGGAAAATCATCGTGAGACCACCAGTGCTTTAAGAGAAACATCAGCAATGGAGTAGCGGGAAGAAGGGCTGCCCAGCGTTTCAAAACCGTGGCTGGGACAGACGCGTACTTACTCATCCACTTCATCTCTGGGGCGGTTGGTGAAGAGGAGGCCGACTTCGCCTCTCAGGTGCTTGCTGACCTGAAAGAAAGAGGCCGGCCCTGAGGCTCGGACAGCACCCGGTGACCGATCTTCCAGGGTTCGGTCCTGTACGGCTACAAAAACTGCGCCGATGAGAGCTTTGGTGTTGTGATATGGATGGATTCAACTAAAACACCCGCAGGAAGGCGACCCGAGGAAGCTCTGTCATCCCTTGACCTTATCCCGCGACCCAGCCACCACAGGCAAGGCAAAGCTCTGCACTGCACAGGGAAAAACAAAACCAAAACCAGATCAGCCCCTACCTTGTGCAGATTCTCCTTGTATTCGCTGCTCGGCTCGCGTCCCAGCGCCACCATCATCACTTTGTTCTTCCCAAAGAAGATCCTGGGGCGGGAGGAGGAGGAGGAGGAAGAGGAGGCGGCGGCGGCTGTCAGCTCCCAGGCCCCGCTCCCCCCTCCAGCGTCGCCCCCGCCGTCCCGGCTCACCTGCTGTGCTTCCAGGCATTCCGCACGTCCTTCAGCTTGTTGTTCCTCATGTTGGCAACGGAGAAGACGAAGATGTACTTGTAGGTGTCCACGCATCGCCGCAGCTGCAAGGCAGCGGTTAGCGGGGAGCGGGGCACGCGGGGAGCGCCGGGCCGGGGAACCGGGCCGCACTCACCTCGGTGATCAGCGCCTGCTTGGCCTCCAACCCCTTCCTGGGCGTCCGAGTAAGGGAGACTGTGGGGAGCGGAGCAGAGAGGCGGCGTTAGGGCGGGGAGGGGGCTGGGAAGCGGCGCCGGGGGGTCGGCGCGCTCACCTTTGCGGTCCCGCTTCGATTTCGGCATGGCGCCGCCGCCGCCGCCGTGCTTCGAGGCCCCTCTCGGCGCCGCGCGGGCTGCTGGGAACGCCCGCGGGCTGCCCTGCGCGGTGCCTGCGTCCAGCCGATGGGGCTCACGCGGGATTTCCGCGCAGGCGGCGACAGGGGTGGCCCCGCGATGTTAAGGACCCCTCGGCGCCGGGATCGCGGGCGGCCGCTGCTATGGCGGTCGTGCTGCGGGCCCTGCTGGTGCTGCCGCTGGCGGCCGCGGTCTATGAGGACCAAGTGGGCAAATTCGACTGGTGGGTGCTGGGGGAAAACCGGGGGGTTCCCACCGCGCCGGGGTCCTCCTCCTGCGAGCAGATTTCCTGCTGCAGCCGCCCGTCGGGCCTTTCTCTCTTGCCTCTGTCAGCGGGGCGCTCGGTTGTCCCCTCTCACCCCGCGCTGTTTCCGCTCCCAGGAGGCAGCAGTACGTGGGGAAGCTCAAGTTCGCGTCCTTGGAGGCCTCGCAGGGTTCGAAGAAGCTGATCGTGGCCACAGAGAAGAACGTCGTGGCCGCCCTGAACTCCAGGAGCGGCGAAATCCGTGAGTGAAGCAGAGCTCTGTTGTGGAGAACACACCTGTTGCACAGGGGCTAACGCGTCAGTCAAGTTGTGCTGTGTTTTCATCCTGATAAATTAATGCTGGTGGTGTTGCTTTGTCAAACTGAGACAATTCAGCTGGCAGTTCAAAAGCTGTTCCTTAGGGCAGGCAGACTGTTCTCTGCATAAGCTTATTGCTGTAAAGAACCTAGGTTTAACAATAATAAAAACCAAATGCCTTTAGGGAAACACATCTTGTTCTCACTTAGCTTAACTCTGTTTCCTTCAGTGTGGCGCCATGTAGACAAGGGAACCCCTGAAGGAGCCATAGATGCGATGCTGATCCAGGGGCAGGGTAAGGAGAACAAGCAGATTGTGTGCTGGGGCTGGCGGTTGTCCTTCTACACGTGATATCAACCACACGTTAGACCACAACTGGAACTTGCCAGAGCTCATTGCCTTGTTGATCCACGGTGGATACAAGTTCTGCGTTCATCTCCTCTTCATTTCCCGGCCAGATGCCATCACTGTGTCTAATGCTGGACGTATTCTGCGTTCCTGGGAGACCAACATTGGAGGGTTGAACTGGGAGACGTCACTGGACACTGGCAGGTAGGCTTTTGTGTTTGCCCTGTCTGTTTCCCTTTGTAATCCTGGCCTAGAAAGGGAAAAAGTAGTTGTTGCCCTTGACTGGGCTTGCATTATAGGCAAAAATCAGCTGTTAATGTTTCTGAAGTAACATTTGGCTGAAATCCGTAGAAACGCCAGAACTTTGCAGTTAAATCAATGCTGTTTCTATTTCTTAGCAAACCAGTGAAAGAAAGAGAGATTTTTTTTTTCATAGATTGAGTTTTGTGTTTGGATATACAATGTGTCCAACCTGCATCTGGTTTGGGGTGTTTGGATTCCAGCCTAATGCTCTGTTGAGATCAGCAAGGGTGGATCAAGTGGGTTATAAATTGTCCTTCAAGACTGGTGTTAAGTGTTTGAAGAAGGTCTTCAAACAGAAAAGTTTGGGGTTTTTTTCCTAGAAGAAAATAATTTTCTGACTTACTGTCTCTGACTCTGCTTAGTTTCCAGGCGGCTCGTTTGGTGGGGCTACAGGATGTGGTGAAATACGTGGCGGTCCTGAAGAAGGCAGCCATCTCTCTTCACTACCTTTCCAACGGGCACCAGAAATGGGTGGAACACTTACCAGAAAGGTAAGAACATAGTTTAGGTAGCAGTGTAAACATCTGAGAGGGAGCCTGTTGCCTTGGGGAAGAAAGGGTGCTGTGCTTGCCTTATGCCTTTGAAAATACCTGAAGGCAGTAACGTGAGAAGATGATGCTTCATGGAAGCTGCCTCTCTTGCAGTGAGAGTACTCAGTACCAGTTGTTGTATTCCCGTGGGACTGGAGTGATCCACGTGCTTGGAATTGTTCCCCAGAGCCACTTGAACATTTTAACGTTCAGTGTAGAAGACGGAGAAATTACGAAACAGGTAATTACGAATCCAGGATTAGGGATCCAAAATATTGAATTTCATGTTAACGAATGTACTTCCAACTAGATGGACTGTGGTGTGGTGTGCAGAGTGATTAGTTGTTGTTGTAGTACAGATAAACCTCCCTTTCACTGCAGCATTGCCTACAGGCCAATAAATGGATTTCACTGGTGAATGCCCTGAAAGCACAACTTAATTAGACTTGCAGCTGTTAGTCAAAACCATCCCGGAAATCTCAGGTTGATAAATAGTTTCTTCCAGGGTCACAACTGAAAATAATTCTGGCTTAATTTCCTGGTTGTGTCCAGCTTGGTTCTTTGAAGATTTTGTGCTGTTGACAACTGCATCTCTGTGTTTACATCTTGCTTGGCAGATCAGAGTAGCGGCCCCGTGGCTGAAGAGCTTAAACGACGTGTGCAGCCTGGTGGGGGAGGCAGTGCTGGTGTGCGTGGACACGGACACACATTCTCTCTATGTCTGCTCCTTGGAGATGGAGCAGGAGATGAAGCAGATCCCGCTGCAGGTGAGAAGTGCTGAAAGAGCATTGTACGTAATTCGTTGTCTTGTCAGTAAGCTATGGAACAATTGAAGAGGTGTGGGGGACAGCATGATCCATAAATGGGGGCAAGAGAGAGAAACCTTTGTCTAACCATTCCTTCTGGATTGATGTCTCCAGAGCTTTGCTCCAATGGGAGCCTAGGCTTCCTTCCTTCTGCTTTGTTTATCTTGACACGGGGAAACCTCTTCATAAAGCTTACATTCTGCTGATAAAAGGAAGGTATTAGTTTCTGTGAAGAAAATGTTCTTACGAACACGTGTGTGTGTGTCTGCCTTTCACAGTCACTTGACCTGGAGTTTGCTGATGGCTTCCAACCCAGGATATTGGCCACTCAACCCAGCGTGGTCAGTGCTTCGCGGACTCAGTTCTTCCTGCAGCTGTCTCCGAGCCACTTCTCTCTGCTGCAGTACAAACACGGGCTGCTCAGCCATCTTCGAGACTTTCAGCAGGTAATCGAGATAGAAGTACTCAAGTGAGAGAGCCAACTACAGCTTAAAATTCTTTAAAACAAACAAACTTCTCTGTACTGAGCGTTCTGAACAGGCTGCTGAGCTTCTCATTTCAATGGTGCTCCTGGCTGCAACACTTGAAAACCATTTGATTTCATTTATCCTAGCTGCTGAAATATTTCCAGACATCAGTGTAGGTAGGTTTTTTTTTGCCAAGAATTGTCAGCATTGGGGTAGTTTCCTGGTTTTGAGTGGCCAGTGGTGCAGCAGTACTTTTGTTAGGCCAGCTGAGAGCTTTTGAAAAGCACACAAAAAACTGACTTTAAAAAGCTCAGTAACACTGGAAATAATGGTTCAAAAGCCTGTGGCAGGTCAACTGTTTCCATCTTTGTGAAATATTTTCGGTGTTATAAGAGATAGTATTTTTTTTAATTTGGTGAAACAATGAAATTTAAAATTTGGCTGTGAAAAATCATCTGGATTTAATTTCAGTACGGCTTAATTTGCTGCACAGGTAGTTTTTGGTGGGGTTTGGGGATTTTTTTCTTTGTTTTATGACTTCCTACTATTTTTTTCTTTTCAGGCAGCTCTGGTGAGTTTTGCAACAACTGGGGAGAAAACTGTGGCTGCTGTGCTGACCTGCAGGAGTGAACTGGTTAGCACAATTTGCCTGTACTATGTAACCAGCAGAGCTCTAGCATGGATATGCACTGGGGGAAGGTTCCATGCGTTTCTTCCTTCACAGACCCAAGGATGGGGTAGTAGCCTGAGGAAGAGAAAGATTTAATTAGCTTCTTAGACACGTGAAGGCGATGTTAATGCAAGCAGGTCTTGGTTATATCCAGCTAAGGCTGTCTCTGGCTTGATGAAACGTGCTGTCCTGTGTGCAGCCTGTTTCAGCCTTGTGAGTTGTGAGTATGTAACCTAGGAATCGGCTTTACTGGTCTGTAGAGGATTTCAGTTCTTAGGGATACCAAGCTTAGCAAGGTTTCATTTTGATCAGGAACAGAGTAGATGTGTATCCTGCCTGTTTTCAGAGTCAAGCTGACACTTGTCAGGCACTCAGAACCATGGGGTTTTTTACACTCTTACTGGTGTCTGAAGCCATGTTCTCTCTTCTCATCCTCATTTTAGAAACCTGGAAGTTCTGATGGCCGTCATGCTGGAAGTACTCTGGAGGATTCCCGGAAGCAGGTATAAATTGCGCTTGTTCCCAAGAACGGTAGAAGTCCTTGACAGTCAATTTTATTCCTTTATGTGCAGAAACAGAATGAAAAAGGTGTTACATCGTCTTTTCGGAGACTGATGTTTTGCAGCAACTCCGTATATATAATCTAAAAATATCTTGAAGCCACAGTTCTTGCTGAATATGAAATCCTTCTTCAGAATTGGGTATCGCATGTATGTTTAACTCTGCTATTTTCTGCTTGTTATTACAGGAATCCTTAACCTGTTCCAATCAAACCTACAATATTAATCTCTACCTGGTTGAAACTGGACAAAGATTGTTGGATACCACAATTACCTTTAACCTGGAGCAGAGCAGTGCCAAGCCACAGCAGGTGAGCGGGGAGATTATTTCTGTCCTGTGGTTTATCAGACTTGCAATGCCCTCCCTACCCTGATTTGGCAGGTTTGGTAGAGCCCTTCGGATAAGGAGAGAAGCGATCTGTGGACGTGCCGGATTAGTGCATACAATCACACTGTTTGCTCTTCTTTCACCTGAGAGTTCTGATTTCCCTAAGGAGATGCGATCATTAACCTCACTGTTTTGCTTGCTCTTTCTTCCAGCTGTACATCCAAGTTTTCCTGAAGAAGGATGACTCTGTGGGCTATCGAGCCTTGGTGCAAACAGAAGACCACATGCTAATATTCCTCCAGCAGCCAGGTAACTGGCAAACGGCTAACCTGCTCCATTTTTAACAGTGCACACCTTGTCCCTGTAGGACAAGAAGAAAATTCCAAGTCCCAAATGGTTATGTTTTATCATTGCTTTGGAAACTGACAAAATGAATTTAACTACTCGAAGTACCGTGAAAGATACTGGAGACTCTTTCGCCCTCACAGGACATCTCGTCTGAGAAAACAGTTCTGCAGTGTTCTTTGTGTAGACAGAGCCTTTGGATTTCCTGGGTTTTCTGCAGATTTCAAAACTTTTTGTAGTAGGAGAGTCTACGTCCTGTTCTAGGTCTTCCTCAAAGTTTCTTCAGAAAAGATCCTCATGGCAAAAATGTTAATTTGCAGAAAGGGTTGAAAGTCCATCTCAGCGACAGGAGTTTTCTAGGGCTTAAAAGGCATCCAGGTGTTCACACTGTATCTCTTATTTTAAATGGACTTAATGACTGTAAGCCTTTTAAAACATCACCTTGCTTTTACTGATTTTTTTTTACTGTTTTTTTTTCAAGAGTGGCTGCAGCTGCATAAAGTATTTTTATGAAATAGCTAATCACATGATATTAGGTAGATATACACTATTTTGCATTTAATTAAGAACAATGATTTGCATTTGAATAGCCCGCTGGAAGAGACTTCTATACAGAGATTTTTCCTTCAGAAGTCTATTCCCGATATTAAGTTGATTTTCCAATATTCTATTCGTTTCTTTTTTTCCAGGAAAAGTTGTATGGAGTAGAGAGGAGTCACTAGCAGAGGTGGTAAGCTTGGAGATGGTGGATCTACCTCTGACAGGCGCACAGGCTGAGTTGGAGGGAGAATTTGGAAAGAAAGCAGGTAAGCCGTAGATTTAACATAATTACCTTTGTCAGCTTGTTTTTGTTCCTGCCTAAATGTATTTATTGTTTTCTTTTCCCTCTGAGATGAGAGTTAGGATTCAAATTTCTGCTGATGGCAATTAAAATGTGCAGAAATAAACTCATTTCTGTCTAAATTTGGTAAGTCCAATCCCAAATGCAGATGGCATGAGCGTATTACATTGTTAGATTCAAAACACAGCAGTGGTAGGAGGGATTTTGGCCATCTCTACTAAATATTTACCTTTGACCCTTTCTGGAAGACTTGTTTGCTATAGCTGTTGTTTTTGCTTTTTGTTTGTTTTTTTTTTCTTGCTGACCTGGATGCAGCCATTCAAGGTAACCTCAGACTGCATGCAGTGTTTTCTAATACCTCTGAGTACTGCTTCTTAGTGGAGTTTGATCTCCTGCTTTCCTCAGTGGTGAAATACAGTTGAATTCTAGTGTTTAGCTTATTTTGAGAAGCTAAATATAAACCCTGATTGGGCAGAATTAAGTATTTTTTTTTATTTCAAGGGCTTCTCTTGCTCTGAGTAATGAGTGCAGAGGGAGATACAGGCCTTACAGATAGGTAAGCTTTAGGTGGGTACTTGCCGTGAGTGTGAGAAAGAAGGAGTACGAAGGAAGAGATGCCAGAGTCTGTCCTAGAAATGGTAACTGTAGCTCTGCTATTCTGGAGTGGGAGGCAGAGGCAAAGAATTGTCACAGGTTCATGCATGGCAGCATTTCTTCTACTGGCTGAGACTGTAGTTTTAATTATGAAGTGGGACGTCATGTTTTTTCCCTCCTGTTATCATGGTTGGTTTATTTGCAGACGGTTTGCTGGGGATGTTTCTGAAGCGGCTGTCCTCCCAACTCATCCTGCTGCAAGCCTGGACCGCTCATCTTTGGAAGATGTTCTATGATGCCAGGAAACCCCGGAGCCAGATAAAAAATGAGATTAACATTGACAATTTGGCCAGAGATGAATTCAACCTCCAGAAAATGATGGTGATGGTCACCGCTTCGGGAAAGGTGAGGAAGCCAGGGTAGGAACCTCTTTCAAGACCGTAGCAAAGAGTCAGCTCTGAATTCCCACTCCCATTTTTAGCTAGGCTTTGAGCAGAATGTCATGACAAGATGTGCAGAATGTTTTGTTGTAGCTTTGGAGAAGGACTGAGACTCTTCTATCTTGGTCTATTCCTGAAGAAAGATGCAGTGCTTCAGTGCAAGAGATGTGTTCTAAACTTTGGCTTTACTGTGTCTCTCCGCTCAGCTTTTTGGTATTGAAAGCAGTTCTGGCACCATCCTGTGGAAGCAGTATCTGAGGAATGTGAGACCGGGCTCCTCCTTTAAGCTGATGGTCCAGAGAACAACAGCCCATTTCCCACACCCACCACAGTGCACCTTGCTTGTTAAAGACAAGGTGAGTCCCTTTCCTCTGTCCCTCCGCTGAACTTGCTTAGCATGGAAATCTGCCCTTTGAAAGGGCGGAAGGAAATGAAATATCTGCTTGGGTATCATCTGGTTGTCGCTGATGTGGGGACAGGAGGAGAGTGAGAGCTGGAAGAGAACAGATACACAATCCTAAAAAACTCAAGGATGCTAATTTTTGAAGTCTTTTATTGAAACGAAATAATTTCATCCAGTTTCTTTGGTCCTGTGAGATATGTCCTGTGTGGCCTCCATTAGCTGGGCGACAACGGCTGTCCTTTAGCTAGCTGCAGGATGTTTTGTACTCCATACATGAGGGACAAAGAGACATAATTATGTGTTGAGACTACTTCATCAGGCGGCAGATAGGATTTAGTTAAAGCCATGAACGCAGTGTTTTGCCACAGTGTGATTTCGACAGAGAAATGGGGGATTTTGCTTGTCCAAACAGAGTATTTTGAGGGTGGAATAGCTGAACCCAGGGTATGAATAGTCGACACCAGCAGGTAACAGATAATTTTTTTTCCTACCTTAGAAAAAGTTTTGCATGTTGTTTGGTTTTTTTTAGGAAACCAAAATGAGCTTTCTGTATGTATTTAACCCCATCTTTGGGAAGAGAAGTCAAGTAGCTCCCCCTGTCTTGAAGCGTCCAATTCTTCAGACTTTGCTTCTGCCTATTATGGATCAAGACTATGCCAAAGTACTACTCTTGATTGATGATGAGTACAAGGTAAATTGCTTTGCCTGGAGGCAGTTTTCTTTGTGTTCTGGTTAATTATTCCCCTCCCTTTATGGAGCAAGATTAAAAAAAATGCCGTTGAGTCACATTTCACACAAAACTATGAGGTTATTCTGGAAAGATAGACCTCATCCTGGTAAACATGTTTGAAATAACCTTTTTGTGGTGGTTTCAGGTTTTTTTTCTTTTTTTTTTTTTTTTTTTTTTTCTTTTACAGGTTACAGCTTTCCCAGCAACTAAAAACGTTCTTCGCCAGTTAGAAGAAATAGCCCATTCTATCTTTTTTTATCTAGTAGATGCCGAGCAGGGGAAACTCTCTGGGTTCAGGCTGAAAAAGGTAAGGAAAACTCATTACAGTGTAAATGACGTAATTTTCCTAAATGTCCTCTGGATAATGGTAGATCTCTTAATTTGATTTATGGAGTTTTGCTCGGAATAGAAACAGTTCAGCCTCAAAATGTGCCTAAGAAAATTTAAAATTCAAAAGCAGAGAAAGCTCCCTGTGTCTTACCGGTGGAGATGGTGTTTTTTGAGGACAAGGTAAAACCTCCTACGTCGTGCTTTTTTCTTGCAGGATCGGACAACAGAGGAGAGTTGGGAGGTGGTCATACCCACCGAAGTACAGAGGATAGTGACTGTGAAGGGGAAGAGGTCGAATGAGCACGTGCATTCCCAGGGCCGTGTGATGGGAGACCGCAGCGTTCTCTATAAGGTGCCGTTGGAACTTTTTGTTGACTTTTTGTTGGTGCATTATCTCACGCAAGGTCTCAGCACCATTTCTAGGCACTAGGTTGAGATTAATTGCCCTGTGGTGCCATTTTTTCTATATTTGCATCAGTGTCCATAACCCTCTGCAGAAGATACTAATTTTGGTGGAGATTCCTTTTATAAAATGCTCTCATGCAGCAATTAAGACAGTCAGACATCTGATGGTGGGGCAGTTGCTGCTTGATTTTTTCAGGTGATTTATGCTGTTAAGATACTTTGGTTTTTATATACCTAGTCCCAGGTAAAATGCAGATAAACGAGATGCCTGTGGCACTAAAGTGGGAGTCTCAGTTGTTTTTTCTTTTTCTCTAGTCCCTGAATCCAAACCTGCTTGCTGTGGTGACAGAGAGCACGGATACGCATCATGAGCGCACTTTCATTGGAATATATCTGATCGATGGAGTCACAGGCAGGATCATCCACTCTTCGGTACAGAAGAAAGCAAAGGGACCTGTCCACCTTGTTCATTCAGAGAATTGGGTGGTGGTGAGAAGTTGTTCTTACTTTGTTCTTTATGTTTGGGAGGTAGGGACAGTTGCTGAACCTTTATGAAGGAGACGCATTGACCATTCTTTGTGATTTCCTGTTGCCTCTTGTTCTGACTCTGCTTGCCTTGTATTCCTAAAAATCTTTTATTATTTCAGTACCAGTACTGGAACACGAAGGCACGTCGGAACGAGTTCACAGTGCTGGAGCTGTATGAGGGGACGGAGCAATACAACGCCACAGCCTTCAGCTCCCTTGACCGCCCGATTTTACCTCAGGTCCTCCAGCAATCTTACATCTTCCCATCTGCTATCAGTGCCATGGAGGCCACCATCACCGAGCGTGGCATCACCAGCCGTCACTTGCTCGGTAAGTACATGCTGTTCTGTTCTGAACGTATTTATGCTACCTGCACAAGCCAGGTTTCGCACTGAAAACCAAGCAAAATGCAGTTTACTGCCAAAAATCCTCCCTGTGGGCTGCCCTGGACTCCCAGTGAGTTCAAGGATAAGCACCAAGAGAGCGTTTATGTTAGCTGTCGGAAATGGCCATTTTTAAGATGCATTTCTTTTAATGTGCAGTTGGGCTTCCCTCCGGGGCCATCCTCTCCCTTCCAAAGGCTCTGCTGGATCCTCGCCGCCCAGAGATCCCTACGGAACAAAGCAGGTAAGGAAAGCAGGGTAACCACTGTTCCTTGGAAGAAGGATGGACTTTGTGTATAATATAGTAGTGTAGAACAACTTATGTTAGACAGATTGAGGGCAATTCTTGCATGAAATTAAGTGAGGTTGCCTTATTCCCAGTCTGTGACAATGGAATAAATTTGTCTGTAATGCAGCAGGTCTTACCGTAAGCAAAACCAGCCCGTTGTCTGCGCTCTAAGAAGCAGCAGTCTGAGCAACTCTGAAGTTTTTAGAATGACGCTTATTTTTCAAACTTGAGAAGCCTAAAAGGAGGCTGCTGCAGTGTAGTCTGACCCAGCTGGCATGTTGTGATTTTTCATCCTGCAGCAAAAATGAATCTGCACTGGGAAAAGCTGCTAAATTTGCTGGTTTAGGTCAGCTTTCGGTGATCAGACTAGGAAGCTCAGACAATGTCCTTTGTGTGCTGTTTGACTGGGTTTTGATTTCTCTTTAAATGCCTTTCAGAGAAGAGAACCTGATTCCGTACTCCCCAGATGTGCAGATCCACGCCGAGAGGTTTATCAACTACAATCAAACCATATCCCGGATGAGGGGGATTTACACAGCCCCCTCCGGCTTGGAGTCTACTTGTTTGGTGGGTGCAGGGTGGAAGATTCAATTGAAGGCTGTGGAGTTTGTGGGCAGAGCAGCGTGATACCGTAGCCTGTGGCGGGGAGGTCTGTGACTTCCGATCATTTGGCTGCTCACCGCTTAAACATTTCTTCTTTTAATCAGAACTAGAGTCAATAATTTTTGATGTATCAGTTTTTCTTCTTGAAGCTGCGTTACCACCTCGTGATTTCATCTTTTTAGGTTGTTGCGTACGGCCTGGACATCTACCAGACCCGAGTGTACCCATCAAAGCAGTTTGATGTCCTGAAAGATGACTACGACTACGTGCTGATAAGCAGCGTCCTCTTTGGGCTGGTTTTTGCTACTATGATCACCAAGAGACTTGCTCAGGTGAAGCTGCTGAACCGTGCCTGGCGGTAAGGCTGCCGGTGAAGGGAAGGCTGAGGCTGGAGAAGGTATCTGGGATTTGGACTGGATGAAGATTTGCCACCCTGCTGGATTTGGTTAGAAATTCCAGCTTGTGTGACCGACCAATGGATGCAGACATCTGTGTGACATTTTTGCTGGAAGATATTTGGGAAGAAAAGCTGCTAGCACAATGAAATGGTATGCTGCCTACACGTCTCCCAGTGAGAAGAAATGGAAGAGAGACGGGAGAGAGACATTGGTCTGTTAAGACTAAAAAAGAACTCTCCCAAACCTCCATTAAAGCCCTAAAACGTGCCATCACATCGTCTCCCTGATGTTAGTGAAGGACGCGTGTCCTCTCAGTCCTCGCCTCTTCCTCAGCGCCAGCTGTGACTAGCGTCTCGGCGAGAGGAGGGTTGAGGGGTTGTCGGCTGCTGTGACGCGAGTGCTAGACTTGGTAACTGCTGTATGCGAGGCCTGAGAAGAGGAGGAGACCTTGGGTCGTTTCGGTAGGAAGAAGGTTAGAAATGGGGTGGATGTTGGCGGGAAACGGCCTCATTGGGGCACTTAATTACGTTGCAGATCACTTAATTACGGGTCCTTAATTACGAGGAATTTGAATGTGAGGTTTCTCCCTGTTCTTTATTTATTATGACGATAATGTTACTTTCTTCTCATTTAAAAAAAAATGTTCCTGTATTTGGTGTCCAGCGCTGGGATTAAGGTGTGGTGGTTCGGGCCCGAAGAGCCTTGCACCGTCTCCCCTCTGCATAACAGCCGTTAACTCTTTGTACGTAGATTTAAATTGTCGTGATCAAGTTTCACAGCGCGTTGTGCCCCCCTGAGAGGCCGCCTCCCCAATAAAAGCCGTGTGCTGAGGAGCCGTAAGTGTTTCTGCCGTTTTTGGGGGACTTGAAGCCCTCACCCTACAGCTGCTCCCACGCAGGGCAGGACGCCGCCACGGCGCATGCGCGCCCACCCGGAGCCAGGCGCGCATGCGGCGCCAACAAAGTTGCTGACTCATCTACTGCGCAGGCGCTCGGGCCGGGCCCCTTCCTCTTCCAATCGGGAGGCTCGACGCGGCGCGTGGGCCGTGGGTCACTTCCTGTCTCG
>JAAGAY010021616.1:3277-64141 GCA_011801015.1 Ardeotis arabs
TTCTTGAGTGCCACGATCCTCTCTTGCTTTTCTTCAAACTAGCTCAGTCTTTTTGTTCTCTTACAGCATCACCTAGTCCTCACTTTTACCATCTAGAGCCTGTCCGCTGCCAAGGAAAATAGATTAGGAGTTTATTACTAAAGCCATTTGTTTCTAGCTATTTTCTCTCTATGCAGTTTGAAGCAGGGTGATCAGAGTGCAAGCAAGGAATGAATATTGTTGAGACATGGCTGGCAATGCTGCACTCATTCTTTCCTTACAAACTTATATTTTACTTGTAACTGAGTTGGAGAGTGTGGTTTTCTATTTCAATGTTGTTCAGATGTGATCCTAATGAATGCAGAGGTTCTCTTTTGTTTGCCTATTCTAGTTCAGACAACTGTTTTAAAGCTGGGGGTTGAAACTGCTTGGCAGCTAATCAAACAAGGAAGAAATGAATGATTTAAAAGAATAAAATTATAAAACAGAAATGCCAAATAAATTCTGCTCAAGGGTAGAAAATCTGACTTCAGATCCCTTGTGCTTTTATAAAATCTGGAAGGTAGTAGTTAAGAAGAGAGTCTGCAGGGTACATGTATTTTCACCATTTTTTGTGTTCTTGTATAGAGTTTAATTCTCAGATTTTTTCATCATGCTCTTTTAATGACTTCCCAATTGATGTTTGATTTTGAAACCTCAAAGCCTTTAAGAGGCAGTCGAAGTATTTGGAAGAATTGATGACTGTAGTCATAAGAATATTGTTAGTAGACAAAACCTTTTATTTAAACCTCCAATATTCAGGCTGTGTCTAAAAAATGATTCTGTTGACAAGGGTATGATGTTCACTTTGATAATCCTGCCATGCTTTATTTTCCTTTATATTTCACACAAATCTTTGGTGTGAATGTGTGTAGTGTATTTTCCTGTATCTTTACCCATGGATTTGTGCTAGTGTTTTGGTTTGGTTTTGTTTGTGGTTTGTTTTGTGGGGTTTTTTTTTTTTTCAGCTTTCAGATAACTGACCAGAAGCCTGTGAGTCAAGTTTTTATTTACTCTAGACTTCCTGTTTCTTTTAGAGTCATGGACTCTTATAAACTCAAAATCTCCCCTGCTTTGGCCATCAAAAGCTTGTGAATTTTGCTAGAACTGCAGTTGTTTCAGTGCTACTACCCTCTCCTCTTCCTCTGAAGCTATCTTGTTTTCCCCAAAACCTTCCTGCTCTGGGTTTCCAAATGGCCTGGTATCTTGTCTCTAGTTTCTCTCTTTTCCTTAGTTTTGATTTTTTCGCAGAGGAGGGATCATAGATGCAAGTAACCTCTTCTCTCAAATACAAATTTTAAGTACAGCTTATCTGAGGACTGACATTCCAGCTGTGTTATTTTTAAAAGGGTGCAGATGTGAGTCTCAGGTGGAAGTGCAACCTGCACATTGGGTTAGGAACGGACATCTTGCTTTTTGTGGCATATTATCTAGTAGGTGTTTAGCCTCTGTGTCAATGAAGCCACCACTGCTGAAGATGGATTGCATTTATTGCCTACTGTGTGCTTGCTGTGCCTCTGTAAACGGTGCAGGTGGTTCTGCAGCAGTCCAGTATTTTGGTTTTGTGATAGGGTAGTAAGCAACCTGCAGTGTCCCAAATGCAGTTAGAGTAACGATAGTGGACTCCTTAGAACAACCTGTGTCTTTTAACTGCTCAACCAAGGTAGGGGATACTGATAGAAATCTTGTACTCAGGGACATGCATTAAGAATAAAAGGCTGCAAGTCATGGTTTCATTCTGCTACATCACTTCAAAAAAGTATTTTTCAAATATGAAGTACTTCACATTTTTCAGGTTAGCAGAAGTACTAAAGAAGCCAGATGGAATTGTTTGCCACAAATTAAGTATGTTTTTTTTGCTTTCCTGGACTACTACTTACCTTTAAAAGAATGATTTCTGAGATTTTAACTTGTTTTTTTTTCCTACACATGCAAACAGACATTCTGATCAAAAGATTCCTCAGATGATAAACTCCATTGAAGCTAATCCTTTCCCCCCTCCTCTCACTTTTCTTGACCTATCTCCTTCTTAGAGATTATTTCCATTTCCTTGGATACCTTCACAGTAATTCCAGCCAAATGGTAATGAGAGCGTGTCAGCTGTAGGCATCCCTTGTATATCAGTCAAAAAGCTGTATATACTTCCAAATGACGGATCCTGTTCTTAGGGCTGCTCTCCTTTCTGTTTAGCTGAAGATGTGCTTAAACATAAAGCTGAGAAGAGTTAGGTCTTTGTCTTGTTTGTTAGGAAAAGCTGAACACAGATGGAGAAAGGGAATGGAAATAGGCGCCAAAAAGTTAATGACAGGATACAGAGGTTAGGTTATTCTCATCCTGTAGGCTCATTGCATTTATTGGAGAAAATGCAATAGGTTTTTTTGGATTAAAGAATTGGAGAGTTTTTGGTCTAAACCATTTGTCTTTGCTAAGTTCTGCTGTTGACTCTTTGGTTTGCCGGTCATCTCAAATTTAACTAATTTAACCTAAGATAATTGGATTAGGTGGACGAGAAAGAATGTATGTTAGTTCCCCATGCAGCCTGCAATTCTGCGTAGTTTTTATGAAGAAATTAAATTATTTTTGGTGTTTTCAATTAGCTTTTTAAAGTTTACATTAAACATTGCAGTAGCTGCCATCTCTAGATGAATTTATTTGGCTTTCTTGTTCTATGGCTGTTGACATTTTAAGCACTCATACGCTTTCTAACAATGCCTGTGTGGCTGCTGTTGGAAGCCACGGTGTCGTATTTGGATACGGATACTCTAGTAAACTGTAAACTGCTCCCTGCAGAGCACTGTGTTAAGGGGAATCATGGAGCTAAAGGTCTGTGAGTTGGTGACATAATTGTCTAAGAATAACAACAGGTAGGCATCTATACGTTACGTTTTCGCTGTGGTGTGTTGCCTTGTATTTCAGAGACCCCTGAAATAGCAGTTTCAGAATTTTGAACTCTGAACTTCCTTTTGTTATTCTTAAGTCAAACCCATAATATTCATATAACAGCTTTCTATGTTTGTTTTCAGTGTCTTTGTTATTGCAGCAGAATATTTTTATTGGCAGCGTATTGTTCCAGTGGCTCTTGAGGATCTAATGTGGCATTAGTGTTCCACTTTATGCACTGTATTACCTGACCCCAGGAGTATTTTGTGGCGTCTACCAGGCCAGAGATAAAAAAAATGCTGTTTTAGCCTAGGAGTGCAGGCTATGTTCAAAATAAAGTGCTTTCATATCAGAGTAGCAGTTCCTTTTAAAGTAATTGTGCCATATGCCCAATTGTGCAAACCTTCGGACTGTACTTTGTATGGCTCCGTCAATGCAACTGACATAAGCTCCACAAAGCATATGAAGTTTGTGAAGTAGTTTGACAATGGCAATTACTGTGCTAAAAATAAACCAGCGATGCATTAGCATTAATGACTATTCCCATAAGCTGTGCTAATCACTCCTGAAGAGCTGCAGAATTGGGGAATGCTGTTGTACATATGCTACATTACTTCTTATAATATAAAGTTACAGATCTAGCAGATCAGGGATGGTTGTTTTTTTTTTTTTTTTTTTTTTTCCAGCCTCTAAATGAGTATGGAAGAGCGAGTTTGCTAGAATTCGGAAACCTTGCCGACTTTAGTGAGTGTGGATGACTGAAGGTGGCACAGCTACCTTATCCATAAATGGCCTTCTATATAGAGCATGTGGCTGACCTTACTTTTAAAACTCCAACCTCATAAAAGTATTAGTTTTATTGCAATTTTAAAAGAATTTTTAAGAAAATACTTTGAATTACATAACTGTATTTAAAAAAAGAAAAGTATGAAGAGAAGGAGTAGAGTTTTGTTTTAAGCAATTGTAGTGGAGATACTTGGAGCATAGGGACTTTTAGATCAAGACACAGTGATTGTATGTTGAGTTGCTGTCATACATGTTGCTGAAGATGAGAGCAGTTTTTAGAGTACACTGTTAATTTTGGGCACTAACGTTTGGTTTATACAGACTACTTGCTTTCCTTTCATCTCATTAATGTCAAGCTTTTTACCTGAGATGGGTCACGTGGCATCACTCCTGGACTAGATGCTTTTGGTCTTTCTCCATCATGTTGCCCAAAATGGTGATGATGGAACATGCATAACCACGGCACAGACTGGTTAGTACCTACTCGCCGTCAAGGAAAGGGCAGTCGGTGGTGGCTCTGAAGCAAGGTAATTATTCTGGTGGATTGGCTGTGGTCTGTGGGATGCAATTTGACCATCCCCATTTTTCATTACTCTGTGAGAACTAACAGCGACAGCATTCCTGTTAACATTTTAAAAGGCTAGCTGTGTGCCAGTGCAGAAAATCTGCATCTGCTGATCTGTAATAAAATTTCAAAAGCATTAAAATACTATGCCTTGTGAAAATAGCATGATTGTCCTAAGTTTGAAGTTTGGCCTTGGATAGAAAAGTATTAAATATTGATTTGCACCAATCAGTTTGTGCAGTTTGCGCAGAAATATGGAATACGTTTGGGCTGGTAAGCCAGCAGAGAAATTTTTTTTTCCCTTCCTCCTTTTTCCTGGGTAGAAATTGGTTTTCGTAAAGAAGGGGAGGAGATAGCAATGCAGGGGGGAAAACTGGCATGTCTAGGCCTTGTTAACAGGATTGCCATTGCACTGGAAACAGCGGAACCAGAAGGGAGCGTGTTTAAAAGCTGCATAGCTGGAGTGTGCAAATGTGTCAGGCTTGTGATGTGTAAGCAAAACAAGGCATTGGATTTGGAAAGGAAAAACTGAGTGTAAAGGAACTTTTTTTTTATCAACCCTACTCTGCAAAGCATGCTATAGGTGAAAAAGAAGCATGCCACCACTAATGAGAACAATTACCACCCGATAACGTGTAAATGAAAGATGAGCTAAGACATTTGAGTAAGATAAGGATTTTCCAAGTCTGTGCCAGAAGCTAGGATTGAAGCGGGATTTTTATTTCTGCAGCTTGATACTCGATTACTCATCTCTCCCTGTCATTCCCTTTCCCTGTAATTTTGGAAACGACCAAATGAGCAAAATAATCTGTCCAGTAACTCTAGCTAGAATTACTGGAAGTCTGGTGAGAGTTGGTTGTACTTCCAGCTTGTGACTGCAAAGTTGAGTGGTTCTGGTGATTTGTAGTAACGCCGGTATACAAGCATATCCTGCTATCTCGTAACGTAGGACACTTCATCCTGTGAATGTGGTCCTTGATTTCTATCTGAACTGAATTTTTGAACGGTGCCTACCTTTATTTAAATAGAAGATAAAATTACGAGAATGTTCAACTCTGGCTTTGCATGCACTGGCTGCTGACCTGGTGACATCTTGAGATTTAGGAGACACTTCTCCAAAATACGTTCTTCTGCATGGATTCTCGAAGTGGGGGTTAGAGGGGAGGGAACAGCATCTCTCCATGATTATTGATAAATACAGCTCTGTGATCTTTGAAACACAGAGAAGAGGGAAGATAAGATTTTCTAATAGCTTGTGGCTCTGCTGTGCTTTTTGAAAAGGCAGGAGGGTGCCTCTGGCATCTCTCCCCCCCTCTCCTCCCCCTTTACCTCTGACAACCTACTGCTGTCTTGGGAAAGAGAAGCTAACAGGCCAAAGTCAAGTCCACTTTGGATGTGTGCTAATCTAGCAAAGCCTTCTGGAGGAAGAGAAAACAGACTTGCAGGAGTTTCTGTTGGCATGGTAAGGTTTGTGTTGCCTCTGCATTGAATTATTTACCCACTGGACTTCTTGAGTGAGAAGACTGCTGTGTGCAAAGAGGAGGAGCAGGTGGCGATACTTGGTCTGTGGGTGGATGTGTGAGTTGTGTGTGTTTTGGAAATAGGCACTTCTTTCTTCTCTCCTCACACTCCCCACTCTGGTTTTAGGTGTTTCTTTTGGATTGTAAGAAGCTAAAGGCAGTAGATGAGAGCAATGACTGAACTCAGATTTTATATTTTTTTCATTCATTCAACTAGTTTCTGAAAGTGGCAGTGGTCATTTATTGGCATCACCTTTTCTGGCTGCTGTAGCTTCCCCCCGCCCCCCCAACCGCTGTTCCTTGCTTCTTTTGGTGATGTGCTTCAACTCTGAAATTTGGAAAACTGATGAACTACTTTCCTAGGATTGGCTTCTTTATGAAGAGAGATGGGTGTTACCTCTTTCTGGGGGTCAGTGTCTGAAACAAGGAAGAAGTCACGTGGCAGACAGGTGCCTTGCTGCTGAAGGCTCTTTGAATGCTGGTGAGGTGGGCACCATCTCTGAGGCAGGGCAAAGCCCGAGCTCTCCGGCTCTGACCTTGTTGTGCCTATTTCTGGTTGTAATTGAACACCCTTCTCCTCCTGTATGGTAAGGTTTCACTGTGTAATGGGTTAAACAGTGAAGGATGAGGGAGTAGGAAGCTCTGCTTTTAAATGGTCTCATACTTTAACTGTTTAATCAGATGTTTGCTTTTGCAAAATTAATTGTGTTCAATTTCTTAGAGTGAAACTTAGAACAGTGTAACTATACTAGCAATAGTTACACTCTTACAGGTTTAATTCTATGGTCTTTTAATGTACTTTCCGTTCATTTTTCTTACATTTCCATTCTTCTGTTGGAAAAGTCTGTTTCAGGGTTATTTAAAGAGTTTCTAACTGTGATGATGATTCACAAGGGTATCAATAAAATTTCTTGTGGTGAAACTATCATTTTGCTCTACTCTTTAAAAAACTATTCTTAAGTACTTATGTGGAGATGATGATTAAAAGACTTAAACATTTATAGTACACTACAGTTGTGAATGTAACCTTGATTTCTTGCCCCCTTCCCCCTCCTTTGGGCATATACTTTATGATTTGGCCATTAGTGATATTAACATGTACTTCTTAATTCTTCATGTCTTGCCTTATTGAAAGCACAGTGTGGTTCTGCTCTGAGCACACCTGTAGAGAAGCATAGGGTGTGTATGACCTATTTTGTTTGCTGAAGATGTTTGGGAAGTGAATGAAGCAGGAATCTGCAAGAAAGAGAAGTATGCTGTGGTTACAGACAACAGATGATTCTCCTCTGAAATTCTGGTGTTTATCTGCACCTGTCGTTTGGCTCTGGCTTCTCAAACAAAGCTGTTCCTTCTGTTCAGAGGGGGCTCAATTTTTGGTTCCGGGATCTGACTCTCAAATTCAGTCAATTGTTGCTTTTAGTTAAAAACAAAAAAAAAAAAAAACCAAACAAACAAAAACAACAACAACAAAAATAAGGAAAATATCTGAAGTAAATATATGCATAATATATGTGTATAAGCATATATATACATGCAGAGGAAACTATTAGGATGGTGGGGGTTAGGTCTGTGTGTGTGCATGATGCTTTTTTCTTTTTCTGTCACAGTTGCAGAATAGGTACTATGATGGTTGGATGGTGTGAGTCAGTTGCCACTGCATGGATACTGTCTATGATCCAAGAAAGTTCAAACATCTCTTAGTTCCTGTTTTGGAATGTTTGTGAAAATGGTAAATCTTGGACTGGTTTAATTTAGTAGCTCTACTTGTATTTTAGTAGCACCTACTACTTCTTGATACCTATCTTGTCATGGCAGAGTACAGATCTTAATGTTTCAATGAGCTTTCAGTATGAAACTGAAGATGATAATTAGAACATCAGTTAGACCTTTAGTGAGGAAGATGCATAAGACAATCTTATTGTCTTTGCTTCCTTTCTGTAAACCCAGTGGTTGCGGATAGCTGTGGCCATCCGCGGCTGTTATTCTGGCTAAAATACCTGTGGCCATCCGCGGCTGTTGATTGAGTGGTAGACCCACTCTTTATAGAGATGAGGGAATTGGGGAGTATCCATAGGGATTCAAAAATATGCTCTGGATATTTTCTAAAGAAACTGTTAGCTTGAGAAGATAGAAATGTAATTGAAATGTATGCATAGTTTTTGTAGCTTTACAGAAGCTTACGATATGGTTTGATACTTAAGCTGCAATGGAAAAACTTAATCTTGCAGAAGACTGAAAATAGAGTAATTCTGTGTTTGACTTAGAGGAGTAGCATTACAGTTGTCCCATTTGATGGTGTGTCTCCCTGTTGATGTTTTCATGATACCTGTAGTATTCTTTTAATGTGACTGTAGAAAAGTATGGAAAATTGCTGTAAAGCCTACAGGATGAGTTGCATTTAAATTACTTGTATCAACATTTTGGGCCTTCTGAGCAATACAGTAGTGATACAAAAAATGATTAATGATTTGAAGGGGCAGGCAAGAGCAAATGGGTTTGTATGCTTATGAAAAGAACTTGGAGAACTTGACATTGTGACAATAGAATAAACTGGTTACGCAGTTTAATAACAACAAAACGATGATATGATTTTTTGGGACCAGTAGGGAATACTGAAGAGTTAAACAGAACTGTGAAGAACAAGGTGAAATAAATTGAATTAATTTTGGAAAAGTTGAATAGCAGTCTCATTCATGATTACGGAAAACAGCTCAGTTAAGTGTTCTTTGAAAGACCGTCTTTACTGATTGTGCTTTTTGATTGTCCTAAGAGAAGATGAGTGTTAATCATAGAATTGTAGAATCATAGAATGATTTGGGTTGGAAGGGACCTTTAAAGGTCATCTAGTTCAGCCCCCCTGCAAGGAGCAGGGACATCTCCAACCAGATCAGGTTGCTCAGAGGCCCGTCCAACTTGGCCTTGAATGTTTCCAGGGATGGGGCATCCACCACCTCTCTGGGCAACCTGTTCCAATGCTTCACCACCCTCATCATAAAAAAAATTTCTTCCTTACATCTAGTCTAAATCTGCCCTCCTTTAGTTTAAAACCATTACCCCTTGTCCTGTTGCAACAGGTACTGCTAAAAATTTCTCCCAAGCCCCCTTTAAGTCCTGGAAGACGGCTATAATGTCTCACCAAAGCCTCCTCTTCTCCAGGCTGAATAGCCCCAGCTCTCTCAGCCTGTCTTCATAGGAGAGGTGCTCCAGCTCTCTGATATTTTTGTGGCCCTCGTCTGCACCCACTAATAATAGAATTTATTATTAAATAATTAGTAAGCATTTTAAGATGAATTGTGAACAATGAGAAGAGCATGTCATGAGTGAACTAGATGGGGCCATTTGTGAGGCTCTCCAGAGACAGGAGAACTGATGCATAGCAAATAAGCATGGGATTAACATTAAACAGAGCGGAGAGACCAACATCCTCAAGTGCTACTAATAAGCACTAATGAGTGAACATCAGCCACCCTTTTTGTTGAAAAAGGCAGGCAATTTACTAATTAAAAATAATTTGTAAAGTGGCTTCTCTTCTTGTATTTTGCTTGTAAAACGCGTACAAGTGAAGCTTGGAGGCAAAGTAGCAAAGTGATCCTATATAAGGATTATTTTAGACTTCATTGCCTTAATACTTACATTGTTTTTTAAAAGTGTTGGTTTACTCCCTTCAGTCTCCGTGTGTACACATTCAAGAGAGAAAAAAATCTTTTTGGCAAGTGTTAAGTAATGGAAATAAAATATATTGCTGTTTCTCCCATTACCTTAACACTTTTCTTAATGGATACAGTGTACAATGTATGATCTTTTAAAGTCTGAATGAATACTGTGTCCAGCTGAAACTATGGAGATGAGATGAAAATAGGTAGAATGTACTTATTCTTCTTTATTTTGTACATGAAGTACTTCCTGTTCTCATGGTGCTTTTTATACACTAAAGTCATAAGACATTAGTAAAGCACAGTTTCTTTTCCCTAATTATGCAGTAGTGACAGCAGAACATTTATCTAATTAGTAGTTTGCCTTTTGGCATTACTTTGAATAAATTAGCATTTCATTAGATACCCTGGGCTACTGGGAACAAGTTTCCCACAGTAGTATTTAGTCTTTCTTCTCTAAAGAGTATATTTTGAATTAGCATGGGTTAATAATATCCTTTGTAACTGGAAAAATGCAGAATAATAATACTGGTGGTTGCTCTTAATATTAGAGGGCTGCGCTTGGAGGTTCTTTGCTTTCTTTAATCCCTGGGAGTCAGTAAAAACTTCTGTTGCCTTATTTGATGACTTACTCTTTCCCCAGGGGAAAAAAAAGGAAAGAAAGAAGTGGAACAGGTTTGAAATACAACTTGACCTCCTCCCTCTACCCTTTCTCTTTCTCCAGAGGATGAACTTTTCTTTCAGATTACAAACAGGGCAAAGCATAATGGTGTAGACTAACCCAAAAGTCATGGTCTATCGCTTGCTAATTGTAAATGTGCTCTTATGCAATGTTTCCAATGCAGCTAATCCAGAATAATCAAAGACTATTTATATTATTTTCTTGCATATATAATCAATGATAGGAAACTGGATGACTAAATTTTGGTATTGACTGACAGATAAGAAGTGTGGCTGCTTATTGTACTTTCCTGAAAAGCTACTGGGAACCCATAACTTTGGGAAATTAAAACAGGTAATTCATCAAAGATGGATTCTCAATTATTTTCTTTCCTACTGTTAAAAAGAGCAGAAAGAAAAAAAAACATGGATGGGATAAAGGGTTATAATTTCCTTTCCTTGAGTCACTGACTATTTCAGACTCTTGCTTACCCCTTCAAAGAGTCGCTGGCTGCCACCTGTGGCAGAAGATTGGTATGAAGTATGCTGTTAAATATTCTCCTCTTCCCAAAGTGGTCTTTGCAGCAGGGATGTACATTTACACCACCATCATCATGATTGTCTTTTGGTAGACAGAGGCATGCAAAGGACCTACCAGTTTGTTTTGCTAAATCCAGAGGAATTAAATATCTTCTGTTTGGCAGGCCAGCCTGAGACTGGCTATCAGATTGGATTTTGTACCAGTAGCACAACACATCTGCAGCTTACAGTATTTGTGAACTTGGAACTGGTTACAAAAGGACCCCCAGTGTGGTGTTGACACACGAAGGTCCACAGCAGCCTGTCCAGCTGGGCTGAGTGATGACAGTTTTTCTGCTTTTGGGCTGGGTTTTCCAGGCTGTCCAAGGCAAATGGTCACTTTACTGCCTAGTGATGAGATAGGACAACCCTGTACTTCTCACCTGCGCTTTTGTAAATGTATTTTTGTTTCCGTGTTCTGGGAAGACTTTTTTTTCTCATTCCGTGTGATTTGACACTGAGTTATGTCATGGTGAGAGAGGAGCTTATGTTATTTCTAGCTCTTCCCTTGAGCTTCTTCAGTTACTTCTCTCAATCCAGTAATTATTTTGTATTCCTGTGCGATGAGTTAGCCAGAGTTTTGGGGTGGATCTTCCCAGACCTTCTCCTATGATGAGCTCCCTGTTAAAAAAGCAAAACAAAAAAACCTCCCAAACAAACAAACAAAAACAAACCAGAAAATCAGAAAATTCCTTTTCTAACTTTGATCTTATCTGGCTTTTTTTTTTTTAATAACTGCTGGAACAATTAATTGGAAAACTTGAAGATGAGGGAAGACAATGTGGAAATAAAGAGGGTTTATTAATTGCTCTCTCCCTCTTCAGCATCATTGCAGGCAGGTTTCTGCTTTCAGGTCTGGTCCTTGGTTTTCTCAGTACCTTTGCAGGAAGTTGGTATGTATGTCCAGTCCTCCTCCCTGGTTCTTAGGAAGGTTCTCCCTGCAACCCCTGATACAGTACCTGTACCTAAAAGGAGAACACAGGAAAATCTGAGCCAACTTGTGGCTGCCACACCTTGCGCTGTCCTCTGGCTGTATCCTTTCCCACAGGAGATGTTCAGTAGCTCGTGAAACAGCTGCTTCTTCCTTCCACCTCCATCCAGAGGCCCAGAAACTCTACTTAAATGCACTGTGAGAACAGTAATTCATATTCTAGATATACATTTAAATTAACTTCTGTTTCCTGATAGGATTCTAAAGGCACTGTGATAAAACCCTCTAATCTCCTTCTATATCTTCAAATAAATAAATTTCTATTGTTTGCTAGTTGTGTTGATACTGCTGTGACCAAGCGTGGTCTAGTGACTATGGACTTGAGATTGCATAAATTGCCAAACAGCACTCATTTTCTTACCCACTACCTACATATGGCTTGTTTTAGGGAGATCTTGACCGGGGACTTGGAAAATGGGAAGGTGATGTTAGACGTATGTTAGAAAGAATGACTGCTGGAATCTAATGATCTGAATTTTGTTCTACAGCTTGATGACTGCACCCTGCAATTGTCTCACAATGGTACCTATCTGGATCTAGAATCCACCCTAGCAGAACAAAGAGATGAATTGGAAGGCTTCCAGGAGGATGCTGGGTAAGTAAATGTTTACTAGATTTAGAGAAATAAGCATATTTGTCCAGAAGCATTGAGGTTTTGGGAGTGTGTGTGGTTATGTTGGTACGTTCAGGTCAGTATAGGAACAGAAAAGATAAAATTCTTTCCTCTGTAAGCACATATATCTCCTCCTTTCCGTGATTAAGAATTTTATGACCTTTCTATCTACGTTCACTCTAATGGTTTCTCTAAAAGAAGATGGAGTGCTGTAAGAAATCTATCAAGATGGATGTCTTGACTAGTCTAGTAAATTTTTATAGTTCTTTGGAACTTGGTAAATGAGAGTAGTTGGCTCTGAGTACTCTGAGATCTTTCTTATATGATAACAGTTTTTACAGAAGATTATACTGAAGTGGTGCTCCTGAAGTTATAAACTCAATTTCTTTGTGCCTTGAGGTTTAAGTCATCCTTGTATATTATTGTGGAAAAGACTTATATTGATTTCTTTTTTATGCCTGGAATTGATTTAGCCAGCCTGGCATGTGGGGTGGTGCTTTTTTTTTTTAATTTTTTTTTAAATTGTTGCTGCCATGCATGGATTGCTTTGACACAGCTTTCCATAAAACATCTCTGATGCGAACTGAAAGTGGAAACAAAAGTTAGCATCAATGTGTGTCTGTGTGGGGAAAAAAAAATTTGATTTTTAGAATATTTCTTTTTTTTTTTCCTTAGGCCTTTTAGGTGACTATCTTTTTTAAGATATAAAATGAACAGTCAATCTAGAGCTATTTTTTCCTTGCTGGTTGCTATGTTGGGCTGGATAGTTGTAATTAATTTTATGGATGCGTTTTGGCATGGACTTCATGTGTGTGAGTAACGTAGCTGTGCCAGAAGAAAATAAACTACATTCTGAATTGGTCAGGGCTTGTTAACACTATGAGATGCAGCCTTTTTGCTTATACTGGTTTCTCTACTTTTTGTGATAGCTGTCTTGTCTTTGTTTGATGAATACTTTCTCCAAATTTACTCTGTGCCTCTGAAGATTACTTTATGTGAAGAGGAATTTTAAATATGTTACAAATAATAATGTGTGTGTATTTGTGTACGTCTTCTTCATACATACCAGTTTTGGGCATAGTTTTATAACTATTGGAAGATAAAGAAATTGTTTTGTTAGAAATTAAATTAGGTCAAGTTCTTCAATACACAGAGTAGCCAATACAGCTGAACTGAGCCTCCCTCCCTATGCAACAGAAGTGTTGAATATAAAAGCCGATCTAGTCTTCAGTTTTATGCAGAGGTGATAAAAATTGCTGCAAAGAACAGCAAGTTCTTATTTCCAGCTAACTTTATAATTAGATGAAAGCAAGTAAGATGAAGGAAAAACTTTATCTTTTGATTTTTGTAGTAGTATACATGAGTTATTAATTCACACTTTCTTTGCTTTCCATTGATGTTTCTGTGATAATTCTAGTAATTTTAACTTAATTGCCTTTGATACCCCACAATGGCATTCCTGAGCAATTCAGCAAGCTGGAGACTGGTTGGTGCTTTTCCTGACAGACTTTACACTTGAAATGGCAAGCTACCTTCCACGTTGTTTTAATTTTTGCTTCCTTTGGGAACATAAAATCAATGATATGAATTGTTTCTGAAATATTATTCTAACTTTCTCTGTGGTGGCTATCCTAGGAAAAATAACAAAACATGTGGAACTAACTGTGCTGCTTGGAATTGCATGTCTACTGTGTTTTGAGCTCAAAAATCAGGTTGTATTTTTATGTACTTTGCATGTGTGCCCAGGCCTCTTCTTAGTTGCACAACCTGTTGTCAGTTGAGTAATTGCTTCTTCCAGTGGCTTGTCCAGCCAGGTCATGTGAAGGCTGCTTGAAAGGTCCTTCATTCCTCTGCAAAGATGGATAGGGAGGTATGAAACTGTGTATATTGAGGTGTATCCCGAAAGCTTGGGCTACACATCTATTATGGTAATGGTCTTTTGAAATGGGTTTTGTGAAATGAAAGAGAAATAACTTAAATGTATGTAGTTGTCTTGTACGTAGCCCTCACCTTCACTCATCTTTACCCTGCTTTCTGAAGTTGTCCCTCTGGTAATTGTGGGTCAATAGGAAGTGCTGTGTTTTCAAGTTTCAGCTGCCTGCCTTAGGTTCAACACCAAGACCGGCTCTTAGGTGCTGCCATTGTAGCTGTTATTACCCATCTTTCTTTGATATCTTCCACTACAGTCTGCCTTCAGACCCCTCTTTCTTATCTTTATGATAAGTTACACAGATGATAGTAGTTGCAAAAGGCTGAAGTGGTGAGAACAGAGGGAAGGAAGAATGAGGGTTGTGTAGGGGAGTAAATCAGTGAGTGAACCACAAATGAGCTCAAAGACACAGGTGCTCTGCTGCAGAGGGAAGAGGGAATGATTGCCTGAGGGGATGTTCCCCTAGCACCTCTTCTGAGGTGCCTGTAGGTACAAGCTGTATACTTCCCTTGGATAATCCTAGCTTGTGCTTAACCTGTAGTGCTGCCTAAGGACACAAGGACTGTGCTTTAACTTGATTGTTGTGAGGATGAGGGGTTTTGGTTCCATCTTCCCCTATGCACACCCCCCTCCCCCCCCAGTAACTTGCAGATTGGATCCTGGAAATCCTAGCATTCCGCTCTGCTGCGCTGGGATGCAGCTCAGTGAAGTACAAAACTTTGCATTTAGGAGCGATGGGCTAAAGGACAAGCAGATCCTGGTCAGGCAGAAAATGAAGATGGGGATTACCTGACTGGTCAGCAATTTGGCAGGAAGGGATCTGATTTTTTTTGGGAATGGTGAGCTGAAAGCAATCAGTGATTATGGTGCTGTAAAAAAGGTAAGGGGCATCCTAGGGCATAGAGCAGGAATTTAGCCAGTGAAATGCAATGAACTCGGTATGTTTAGTACTAGCGAGGCTTCTGCTGTATTTCTGTATCCCATTTTTGTCCACATTTCAATACAGAATAGGAGGAAGATAAACAACTACAACTGTAGGAATCTGTGAGATGGCTTCCCTGTATGACCTAGTAACATCGTCACTTCTAATGCAAGTCATGTGATGTCATCCAGAAAAAAGGAATATTCTAGACATAGGGTAACAAATACAGTCAGCAATGTCTCCTTCCATCCCAGGTTTCTAGCAAACTAAGCTCCGTTTTTAGGCCTTGCACCTCTGATCTTTTGCCCCTGCAGAGACTAAGGTGTGCTGGGCTGAAGTGCTCCTAAGCTGGAGCTGCTGGCTGTGGGCATCGGGGGCTTAGCAGCCCACTCACTGTCTGGGAGAGACTGGCTGCAGAAACCACTTAGCGTCTCTCTCTCTCTCTCTCTCTCTCTCTCTCTGTGGGTCATTTCAAGGCCCTGCTCTTAATCTTCAAAGCTTTTAATTTTCTGAGATTAGGCTACCTCAAGACCTGCCTCTTTGCCGTGCCCAGGCTGCTGTGCTCATCAGGGTCACTGAAGCTTGCTGAACTCTGAAGGATTTAGTAGCTGGATATTCGTGGCACTTTTAACATTTTAGATCTTAAACTGTGGAAACTCCTATTAAGAGTGACTAGAATGTCCTGCAATCTGGCTGTTTCAACATCTTTTTGCCAAATGTTCCTGTTTGCCCAGGCAAAACTGTGAAACTGTGACGATTCTTTTTTTAATTTTTTTTTTTTTTTTTAAGTACAGTGCTGAAAGGAGCCTTATAAATAAATAAACTGTGCAGGAAACATGATCTTACAGATTTCTAGTGGTGTGAGAGGCTGCAGCGGCCTGTTTTCTGTTGGAAGGATTGGATAAGCATAGTGAAAAATTAGAAGGATTTTTCAAGAGGGAAGAGGAGGATTGTGGCAGGTTAGGACGGAGATCTGTGATGTGTCTCTGTAAGTAACAGGTATAAGAAACACATGCGCTCATACACAATTTCAAATGAATCCTCTTCTGTTACTGAATAGAATGAGAAGAGGCTTTTGGTAGTTCCTCTCCACTCTAGCAGAATCTAAATTTCTGTTCAGGGAAGGAGAAAACCCAACATACATCCCTCTCTTAGCCTGTAGGGCTAATTCTGAGCAAAATATGGACAGGGATGGGACTGCTTTCCTGTGTCCATAACTCTTGCTGCTGCCATTTGCATCTTTGGGAATAGCTGTGGGATTCAGGAGAATTGGATCATTTTTATGTGGTGTTTTTTTGAGGACAGTTAGGATGAACAGGTGGTGAAGCAAAGACGCTGGCCCTGCAGAAGGTATCAAGATCAGGAAAAGGGAGCATGTAGGAAAACCGTCTTTCCTGTCAAGTCTGGCATGTATTCATTATTTGTTTGCTTGTTGTGGTTTTCATTTATTTTTTTTTCTTGCTCCCAACACAAGTTACTTTGTGGATGCTTAATTGTGTGAGGAGGTAAACTGGAGGTACTTTAGGTGGGCTTACTCTTTTGTTAAGGTGCCTGTGACAGGTAATACTCTTTTCCTTTATTTACTTGTGATTTTATAGAGCGAGGAAGAATTGTCAATAACTTTTTGTACTCAAATTACCATATAATTGCCCAGGTTCTTTCTATGGGCGTGTCTTAGCAGGCCCTAGTGGTAGCCTACAAGGTAATGCAGTCCTAAACTGTGGAACACAAAAGCTTCTTCAGACAGCACCCTGTGAGCAATGGAGATTTCCTCAGGGAATATGTTTTCAAAACTTCTGTTCAGCAGATAGATTGTTTTAAAGTACTTCTGACAAATCACTTCAGCGCTGATGTTTTGTATTCCTTCTAGACACCCTTTCCTAAGCCACTTTGGCTACGTGAGTCTCATTTAAGTTGGATGCCAGATGTTTTCCCTCTTGATGCTGGTGTTCATTCTCAGCTTGATTCAGAATCTCTTGAGGGCAATGGAGTCTGGCAGGGATCTTTAATATTATTTTCCTGCTTGTGTGCTGTTTTTTTTTTTTGCTGGCGTAGGCTTTGTGATTACCACAATTGTGAGAACGAAAACTTTTAATCACTTTTTTACGTGGGGAAGTTCAGGATGCAATTGAAGGTTAACTTGGTTTTTGTCATAAATGAGCTGCATAAAAATTATGTAGCTCATTTCTTGAAGCAGTACTGCAAACTAGCAGATCCTATGCTGATTTTGTATTAGTTTGGACAGAGTGTATTTGTATTAGTTTACTGTTGGAAGATGCTCTCAATTTATGACAGCTTTCTGCCTATGTTTTGTCTTGATGTCATTTCTGTAACGTTTCTCAGTTCGAACAGCAAGAAAAATAAGGGAGGTGCTGGTAGGAAATTGTCATGGTGTTGCTGCAAACAGTAGAGACTGCTCACTGCAATGATTTACTCATGTTCTGAAAATGTATTAGTTCATCCAAGTATTTTTATTTCTGTGATATTTGTTTATTACTCTGACTAAACGCTCAATCTGAAAGATGTAATGGGTGGTCACAATAAAAACATGCAACAAAGCAAAAAAAACCCCCGAAAAACTAAAAAACACTAAACAAAAACAAAACAACAAAACACAACCAGCCAACCAAAAAACCCCAATGAAGACAAGCTTCTTTCTATCAAGAAGACTGAATTAGATTAGGAAGCTGGTGCACACTTAGAGCAGGTGGGATGTGGAAGCCTTTCTCATGTTTTGCTTAAGGTACTCCTTATATGTCACATATCACCTGTACTTGTGCAGGTGCAAGGACTAGAAAGGCTCAGAACTGTAGAGGAACACAATGCTGTGTGGGGCTGAGTGACAGAGTGATTCAAGTGACTCTGCTGTTGATTTCAACTCTCTTAAGCCTTGAATAGCCTGGTGTGTTCAAGGATTTCCCGAAGTGGGACCTTCTTGCTGTCCCTCATGCTCTTTCGTTAGATTCTAGATATATTCAGGCTGTCATATAACTGAGAGGTTATAGTAAATTTTGGAAGGTGTAAGACTTTCTACAGGGTAGCAGTATTCCAGTCTATAATGTATCAGATTAAGATGTTGAACCACGTTTTGAGTGATTAGCTAAAATCTACTGTTGCAAAATTAATGGCCACAAAGATTAAGTTTTCACATTTCTAATGAAATACACTGTTTTGCTGGATGGCTAAGTTGATGCTTTTTTAATTCCTTCCCTCCCAAAGTTTAAGGGCAATAGCTATTACTACCCATGTTTTCAGTACTTTATTCAGCTTTTTAACTTTTTCATTTTCAATCCTAGTAAAATGTCTTTGCTGATAAAAGAAAAAAAATCATTAGCATGTTGAAATGAATGTTTAGGTGGAACTGTAGAAATTCATTTTCATGCTTATCTTGTGATATTCCTAGGCAGCAAAATGAAATAAAATGACAGGTCCAATACATTTTCCTTGACACAGAACAATAGACAAGGCATCTCTGAGCATTCATGTTTCCAAAGCATGTAATCAAGAATAATTAAGCAAATGTGCATGTATTTTGTAGACCTTGGACTTTGAAGGATGTGTCCTGGAAGTAGGATGGAGGCAATTAACACTTGAATATTCCACCACATGAATTATTGACCATTATGAGATCAGGATTTCTTGTCAGTGGACCTTCTTCACAACCATCTTCACAAGATATCTTGTCAAATATTAAGCTTTCCTACTAGTAGTAAAATGCTACTACTTTTGTAGTTAAAGAATGAATACTGTTGTGTGAATGTAGAATGTATTTGGAAAACAAGTGTCTAAATAAATAATAACAAACTTGAATAAATTTTACTGCAGACCAACGCTTGTCTTCTCATGTACTTTTAGCTTTAAAGCTGGCTTGATGGTTTGGAAGTAAATCTCTTCTGTGTATGTCTAGATCAGAGACTACAAGCCACTTTGCTTACACCAGAGGACACAAAATGCAAGATCCATCTGGGCTTGTGGAAAGAACCTGTGGTCACCTAATTTGGTGGGCTGGTCAGGAGGGAGCTGGAGGCCAGCAGTACGCACAGAAATTACAGTGATTGCGAGTATCTCTGGTCTGTAGTTGAAGCCTGGGGACATCAAACAGAAATGCAGTCGATGCACCTTGTGACTTCATTCCTTTTGAGACAGAGAACCCGCTGGCAAGTGGCTTACAAAAAAGTTATGAGGGACTATGTAGTCTGACTTTCGTTGCTGTGCTGACATGTCCTTCAAAGGGAAGCAGAGTTGGTTTTGCTCCTTTCCCAGTCTTCCAAGCTGTGCCATGCTCCTTCCAATTGAGAAGGAGCCAACATCCATAGTAGCACCTTCCCTGGCTGGGAAGAGGAGGCAGGTTGTTACTTTATGAGCTTTTCCTCCTCTGTGTGGTTTTGCTTTTGGGAGAGGAGGAGCCTGGGATTTGCATACCTGACCAGGGCAGGTCATGGGCAGCTCTTGATGCTTGTGAAATGCCAAGGGATCCCAGTCATGCACTTCAGAGTAACATCAAAAGCTCACACAGGCTTTTAGGGTGTGGGGCAGCACCTGAGATCCCAAGCACTAAAATGTTCTGTGGTCTGTTTTTTTCCTGTGGGTTTTTTTTTGTTGGTGGTGTGGTTTTTTTGTGGGGTGGTTTTTTTTTTTTTTTTTTTTTGAGAGCTTGGCTCATGATTTTATAGCTTGTGGTTGTCCTTACTGAAACAGCTGTCTCTCCTTCTTCCCCACTTTGCCCTAGAGTTTACTCACAGCTCTCTGTTGTCGAGGGAAAAATCTACATCTATACCAAGGTATCTGTGGAAACATTTGAAAATTTGCTGGTTTTGAATTTTAGTGATTACTGCTGGAAAATGAATGCAATGACAGTGCTTTTCTTAAAAAAATATTTCCATTGCAAAATCTATTGCAAAAATACTATTGTGCTTAGCTCTCTCCCAGCCCATTCTGTACCAAATACAGTGCCAAACCAAAAAATGTGTGAATAATTTTTACAGTTTTTCCTAGGACAACCTTTTTTTTTAAGATAGTCTAATTTGGCATTCAGGTTTATGTGAAAATAGCTGAGGAGTCCAATATTTCAGGGTGGAAACTTAAATAAAAACAGCTTATAGAAACAATTGATGCCAGATGTTTTATTTAAAAACATTTAATTTTATTAACATTGAAGCTCCTTAATAGCTATGTTTGCACTCTGCCCTCCTCATCGATGATGAGGTTATAAGCTAAGTGAGCAGTTCTCGAGCCTTGGAAATGTGTTTCTCTTCAGTTTGCGAGGAGGAAATCCCTTCCTCTCTCCATAAACAGATCATCTGTGGGGCTTCAGGTGGGGCTGCCAGAAAGTGCTGTAGGACTATTCCAAACGCGACTCCTGTTGCGATTAAAACCATTGATCTGAGGATCTGAACCTCGAACACCACCACCACCAGATGCACCCACCGTCTGCTGGTGCGGCTTACAAACGGATGTAGAATTGCAGCGTAATTGCCTGGAGCGTGCAGGCAGCTGAGTGAGCTTGCACTGGGTAATTAGTGAAAGCTGTGAACTTCCTACGCTTCCTGCTCCATGGCAACTGTTGGTGTGCGTGCTTCTTCTAACCCTGTGGTAAACGTGAGGTAGATTTGTATAGGCAAGCTTACGCTCTGTCCCATGGGAATTCATCTGTCTGTGGGGTGTGTGTATCTTTCACCAGTGACTAAACTAAGGTAATAATCTGCTTCTGATAAAAATAAGTGTCTCCATTTTAACCTCCAGTTGTGAACTAGCAGCTTAAACTACTGCAAGTCTGTGACTAGCCCAGGATCTCTAGTCTTGAAGCCGTGAAGACTAGTGACCTCTGCCAGGGTTAAGACCACAGCAATACAGCAAAATATTAATTTATTTCACATTTACTGCTCAGTAATTGTGCTCACTAGCGAAAGTATTGATGGCCCAGCAATAAATGCAAAGCCCATTTTCTAAATGGAATTAACATGGAGAAATAGGTGGCCTGAGGGCAAAGTGTTATATTTAAGAACTTGTGTGTCAAGTTATGAAGGAGCCCTTGCCAAATACTATGCTGATGGAAAACTTCCAAAAAGTGGAGAGAGACTCAAGGAAGCATATTGATCAATGCAAAGTAGAATTTATTTTTATGTACTTATACTTACATACACACATGCGTGTCCTACTGCAAAGTAGGAGAGTTTTAAAATAGTTCTTGCTGAGTCTGGTTAAACTGATCACATCCTGAGAAAAAGCATAAGTGGCCAATTAAGCCAGTAGGACATGGCTTTGAATTGTGTTTTTTGTCATTTTGGGAAATCTCTTTGGGTTGTTATCTTTTTAGCATCATCAGTTACACTGGAAAATCATAAAAGATACGGCTTTTTTCCTCAAGGTATTAGAGAATAATTTCTAGTAGAAGGGAAAAGTTTATGAAAAATGAAGGCTACTTTTTCCAAACTATTTAAGTCAAGTTTTTATTATGTTAATTATGAAAAAAATAGAGCTCTTTTTGATATTTTAAGTAAGAGTTGAGATCTTTATGAGAACTAAGTGATTGTGCGGGTGCCCTTTGCTTCTCCTCTGTGACTTTGGAATGTTTCTAATGAAGTTGCTCTGGCACTTTGTTCTCCTGGAAGTAAGCTGTGGGCCCCATGATGTGGCTGGGAACCCTTTGCCTGAAGAGCTGGAAGCATCAAGTGACCCAACTGGGGAACATCTTTTAATTTTACTTTTCTCCTTGCCCATTTGTCCTGTAGGTTCTCAGTAGTGATTTTGTTTCCAAGGCATTTGTTGATCCAAGTGGAAGGAGGTTTTAAATGAAAACCCAAATGTAACACGAACTTCAAAGTGCAGGTGATAGCAAAACCACATGACCAGGAGGTACCCAGTGTAAAGATGCCTGGGAGGAACATGCAGCCAGAGTTTGAGAGCTACTGGCAGAAGTGGGAAATAGATAACCCACCATATATAATGGAAAGCACTGATCAAGTGGCGTGTCATTTCTTCGGAAGAACGTGATGAAAGGCTGACAAGAAGTGAGGAAACAAGCCTTCCGGTTTTTTTTTGTGTTTTACTCAGAAGTAATATTTGTTAAAATGGCATTTCAATGCAAATCTCTACCATTTGCCAACTCATAAAGTTTGTGTTTTCTTAATGCAAAAATATCAGGTGGAGATTTAACTGATCACGCCACCAGTGTTTCACAAAACGATAGGATAAACTTACTGCTGAAAACAATTCTATATGGGTTGAGCTTTTAGGGTGGGAAGGGACACAGCTTTGTTCATGAATAAGGATCACTCTTGCAAAATGGTTACTTGCTGACTGCAAAGGCAGCAGTCAGCCCTCAAATGTTTTAGGGGCTGTTAGAAGGTGATTGTTTTAATGTGTGGAAACTGAGCCATTAACAACTGAGAATAACCAGCAAGATGATTCAGAAAGTAAGGGGGGAGGTCTCATTTTCCAGCTTCTGAGGTTTGCTTGCACAGAAACTACTAAAAAGGACAAATGGAACAAATGTTCCCCCATTCTAACTTGCTGCATTTCACAGTGTGTGAAAGTGATTCATTGTCTTCTGGCAAAAATCATTGCCTTGTGGTGAGGTACACAGAAAACTCCACCCAGACCTTTACCGACATATATTCAGAATACATTAGTAATAAATAATTAGGCACTATTAATGTGGTTTATAACGCATACTTGGTGAATCCCTTGAATGTTTCACTCGACCTTTTTGAGTCTCTCATTTTCTTTCCCCTTCTTCCATCCTATTTCATTTCTGTTTAAAAAGATGGAGCGAAAAGAAAGATGAAAGCTCTGCCTATTAAACGTTGGGCTTGGGAAGAGTAAGTGGATGTAAAAACCCAGCACTTCGTAGTGACGGTCTGTATGTCGTCCTTATTTGCACAGTTACACAGGCAAGGCTTTGTCAGCCAGGATGCTCTTCCTTTCCTTGGCATTCGCGTGTAACTTTTTGCCTTGTATATAGGTTATTAGTAGGGAATGAGGCAGTTAGTAGTTAAATTCATGTTGGCAATCACAGAACAGAATATTGGAATAATCTGCAGGGGAAAAAACACGTACAAGTCTCAGCATACTTTGTTCCTTTGCATACTGTTGCTTACACTAATAATCTGCAAGATTTTGCCTGCCTTGTTGTTTAGGGAGTATGCCATTGGGATTATTTCTACCTGGATTAGTCAAGTCTTAACTATTTTTATTTTTTTAATGAGGAGTGAACAGTGTCTGTGTGTTTGCTTATTTTTATCCACCCTTGTCAAACGATTGTTACTTCCCTAAATGTGTTATTGTCCTGGAATGCTCTGAATAAAACCGCTATGTTAAATGCTTAGATGACTTGCAAGTTTATTGCAAGAACAGGATGCAGACACATTCTGACTTTAAGTTTTTAGATGGAAAAACTGAGGTAAGAAAAGAAAGTCCACTGACTTCATTTGAAGATGAGTGTGTGTTTGCCTCCAACTGCCTGTCGTGTACAAGGAAGTGTTACTTGTGCTGTCATCCATTTGAAGTGTATTGGAGGTGAATCTTAGCATTTTAAAGACTTAAAAAAATATATTTTAATTCCTGACCTCCTTTGTTTCCATTATTCAATGAAAATAACATGAACTAGAACATGACAGTTAGATTGTTGGATGATGATCTGTGAAGAACTTCAAAAAGGTTACTTGTTTGGATAAGATTTTCAGATGACTTTCAGAGAGATTCTTAATTCCTCTCTCCATGCACGTGTGTGCTCTTGCTCCCTCTCAAAAGACTTGGCTTTTATACAACAATTTTTTGTGTGTCAGAATTTTTTTTTTTTAAATCTCTAAAGTCTGCAATTGAATGGAGAAGCATAGTGAAACAGCAGTCAAACGGTATCTTAACAGCTTTGAAATCAAAGCCTAGGATTTATGCTATCTGATTAGTAGCAGGTTAAGAAACACTTTCCTTATTGTGTGTGTGCTGGCTTGCAGATCTTTTTCAGGGAAAACCTGGTAGACTTGAGAGCTTGAACTCTAGCAAAAACTTCATTTCATGTGCATTCAACAAGGAATAGTTTGTTTTCCACCGCTGATGCGGAGTACCTTAAACCATGAAGTGACTGACTGTGAGGCAATGCTCCATGGCAGAAGCATTTTCCTCTCCCTGGAAGGTGTGTGCAAGTGAAGATGGAGATGCATAAAAGTGATGAAATGAAAATGTGAAAGCCAGATATAAAAATAATGCACTTTAGAGTGTATCTGTTGCCACATATTTGTTTCTGGTGGCATACTATTGTCCATTCATCTCTCAGTTATCCTAAAGAATTATCCTTATCTAGAACTGACTGATAACACTAATCTTAAAGCTGAAATCCTTGCTTGGCGCAGAGTAAAATGAAGGTCATGGGAATATTCTAGTTTAAAGCTGCTATGAGTGTAGGATATGATTGTGTACTGTTGTTATTATATGTTATTATTATTTTAATTAAAAAAAAAACAGACAACTAAATCCAAACAAATAAAAAAATCCTTCCATCAAGAGGCATCATTTAAAAGAAAGTCCAGACACCAGTGTGGTTTGTTTATAATCCAAATTATAGATCATAGAGAAGAGGGATTTAACTTATTTACTGTGTAGCCATGTGAATGTGTGTAGCACTTCATGGAAGATTCAAATCAAGGTTTGTCATTATGGGATTAACTTATCCTATATTCTTTAAAATTTAAAGAATGGAAGAATGTGCAGACACTAGCAAAAAGTAGAGCTTAGACTTTCTTATCTACATTAATTGAAAAGCTCCAAGTTGTATGTGAACTAAAATCATGGCTTCTAACACCACCAGACTTTGCTTCTCTTTATGATTACCGTTTTATGACTCGGGTGTCTGTGCTCCAGGTTACTTTTTTGAGAGAGTATAATGAAGAATAGTAAGTTTGCTTGACTGTTGACTATGTTGCTAGAGTGTGTTATTAAAGTCCTTGGAGCTAATCTGTCGCTGTGCTATAGACGTGGTTTTTTCCATGGTTGTAGGAAGTATCCTGTAGAAAGCAAAACAGAAGGAGCCCAGAAGGGTGTAGTACAACTGTTCTCGTAGAATGAGTGATATCCAGTCTTCTGATGATCTCCTCTTAATGAGATACTAAGTAATTGCTAAGAAAGATGGAAAGTTTTGTTTTTTTTTTTTTTAATTTCGGTTTTAAATGATAAAATAATGTGTTTTCAGAAGTATGAGGTTTTTTTCAAAAGAAACTAATTTTAATGAATTGAAATACGTAGGCCTTTAGCAAAATGTTAGGATGTCTGAATGGTTGCTTGTCCGGAAATAAAGATTTGTCAGGAAAGAAAGAAAACATTGAAATAGAAAATGTATGCTAATTGATGCATTCTCCTAGCATGCAAAGATGACCTTTGAAAGGGAAGTGACTGTTATCATCTTTGCTAATAATGACAATTAATCATAACTGGATATTTACATAAAAATCCAGTTGATACCAGCAACTCTTCAATGGAGCTCTGAGGAGGAGGGATGTCTGTGTCCTAATAAAATAGGCTTGCTTAAAAATTCCTGTCAAAGTCTCCTTGAATGAGTAAGAGGAAAACTGTGGAGGGGTTTTGGGTTTTTTGTTTTGTTTGTTTGGGGGTTATTTTTGTGGGGTTTTTTTTTCTTTGTTTTTTTCTCCCTAATGGAGCAGTCTCAGTATTCGTCTTCTGGTCAAGGAATTGCTAGGCTAAAACCTAGGCTTTACTTTGGAACAAATAACGATTTGAGATAGCCAGTCTAGGTACTATTTTCAAAGTGTCATTTAAATTAAATTTTGGAAATATATAACTGAGTGAAACTATTTGTAATATAGTACATAAACAGTGGCAAAGTAAAGCATTAATATTCCAGATGACAAGCACTTGGTGAGCTGTTGACATGTGTTTATTTATATTGACTTATTAGAGAAGATGAATATAGAAAAAATTATGCATCTTGGTAACTCCAAAGACTGGAAGTTAATCTAGTAGCAATAATGATTCTAGTATCAACATAGGTGTCAACAGAATGTGGTCAGCACAATATATGAAATCTACCTACTCTACTGCTGCTAAATAGCAGCTATTAAATTAAGTCTATTCAATACTTGGCATTTTTTTAATAAATACTAGCCAGTCACACTCACTAGAACATATAATTTTTTTTTTTTTAAAAGTCATACCAAGAAAAATACAAGCCTTAGTTAAGAGTAGAATATAGGCTTAATTACATGCATATGTTTTGTTTTCAGTAAATGAAGCCTGTTTGAAATAATTTTTCCCAGTATATTTTTGAACATTTTTGTTTTTAATGCAAATGCCCTGTCTGTCCCACAGCACGTGACCCCCCCCAGGTATCAAGACAAACTTGCCCACAGGCATGCTTTTTAATGCTATTTGGCCAGTAGTTCATGAAGCTGTGAAATTATGGATGTATTTCAAGTTACCCCTTTTATTGGCATTTTTTATTGTAAGATGCTTGCCGGTAAATTGGTATGTGTGGAATTGTGGATGCAACAGTTTTCAGAGATTATTTTCCTTTTGCAAAAACATTATTCATGTGGCATGATAGTCGAAAGCATTCATCAGGGAATTGTGTAATTTTTTGTGTTTTACATGTTAGTAGTGTTATTGTAATTAGCTTCTGTGTGGGAAATCTAGCGTGTCTAAACCTCATTGAAGGCCTCTAGTGAGTTTTCATCTTTATAATTTCTTAAGTTTGAATCCTATTGATTTTGGTAGACTGGAAAAGTTGGCAATGTGACCAGTGGGAGAAAATAATAAAAATTAATGTTTGTGTGTGTGAGAATTTTCTGTGTTACGGGTATCTAGTTGGGACAATAATGTAGAACAGAACTGGTAGAACAGAGCTTGCCGTAAATGTTGCTGTAAGTTTTCAGGGCTCTTTGTAAGGAGGTGACGTAGAGAGAGACGTAGCACCACTTTTGAAGCTTTGCAAACTACTATAAAAAAGACATTCTTCATATTGAGGACATCGTATATTAGGTTTTTAGAAAAGAGGGAAAAACTGCATTAAATTATAATGAGCCTGAATGTCAACAAGGCTTATAATGGTGCTGATTTCTTAGGTTCTTGTGTTCCTTCACTGTCTTTCTGATGACTGAGCAGTAATTGTGGTCCAGTTCTTCCAGCAGATCACCCCAGACCTGTAGATTTCAGCAGAGACTTGATGAAGTCAGCGTACGTTGTACACAGCAGACTGCTGGAGCACTTAAGAATACTGCATAATAACACCCATTATATGTTACTTTAAGACATTAGCAATTTATTTTAGTTGACTGATTTCTTCAGGATGAGAGGAAAAATATGGCTGATTATGTCAGCTTCCTTTTTCTTTACTGACTTGAGCAAAACTGATCTGGGTTATCCCTTTACAAGTACTGTTCTATGATAACAAAGCAAACTGTACTCAATTTTTCTGTTCTCTGATTTTGTCATCTTGGAGGATTTGTGTGTCAGGAGTACCAGAGTTCAAAAGTCTGGTTGATTAGATCCCTGAAATTTATGTTGAGGTAAAGGAAAGGCAATTAGAAGGGTGGAATAGGTTGATAAGCTTGAACGTTTGAACATTTGATGTTAGAGGAGCTCAGTTTTGGATCCCAGAGGGGTTAAAATAGACCTTCCTCCAGCTAGTGGGAGTTTTGGGAACGTGTAGAAACAGCATTGTGTGCTTTCTGTGTGAATAGTCACTTCAGGGAAGAGGCCAGGCCATCTAAAGGAATCGAATCCGGTTGACAACGTAACCAAAAGTGACTGCTGATGAAGTTTTAAAGCTCTGACCTGCTGCATTGCAGATAATTTCCTTATCTCTCAGTAGGATTTTCCAGTAAATATTAATGCCTGTATTGGAAAATTCACCCCAACTACAGATAGAGCCTTTTGCTCAGTAGGAAGGAATTAAAGCCAAGGAGGACTCATCCTTGTTTTTCTCATGGTATTTTGTTTCTGGCTGAGTCTAATTCCTAGAACCTCCCTCCTGTGCCACTCTCTCCATGTTCTTCTCATGACTTGTGCCACTTTTTTCTTTTGCCATCAGTTTCTTCCTCACTAAGTTTATCTCTTTAGTTTTGAATTACTTTTGTGTTTCTGGAGAATGGGATTTCAGTTGGCATTGTGAAGAAATTTGTCTGAAATTTAAAATTTAATGTTGAGTGTGGGTTGTGTGTTTGATTCTTTTGTTTGTTTTGGTTTGGGTTTTTTTTTGGGGTTTCTTTTTTTTTTTTTACTTAACAGTTGTGGGATTTTTTTATGAATAGCTTATGAATAGCCTATGAGTAGTTCTGTCAAGGTCAAAGGACTTACTCATGCATTTGAGCCTGTGTATAGAAGGAGAAATTTAATTGCACAGCTGTCTTGGGGCCTTAACGTGAAGATACTGCCTTTGAGGATGGGTGGTTTAGATTTCCTACAGCTTTGGATTTTTGAGATCAGATGAAACAGCTGTTCTGTTGATTGCATTCTGCATTAATTTGGTCTTTCCTTCTTTAGTAACTGGAAGGACACAACTGCACCTTAGCAGTTGCAGATGGTTTCATGGAAGAGAACATCTAACCCAAAGAATTTCGCAAAGTTATTTCCAGAGGTTTTGGTGATGTGAGGAATGAGGAGCATATATGAAGGGTCACAGCACCTCATAGTAATTTTTACCTTTGTTATGTGCCCTTGTAGATAAGACTGCCTTTGGGTGAGGCTTTGAAAACAAGTTCATCAAGGAAGAGAAGCAGATTTCTGTGTTGAATCAGGTGTTGGGGAGAGCAGGAGGTGTACTGAAGCGCAAGATGGGCAGTGTAAGATAGATTTGGACAAAATTGCTCCTGAGTCCTGGGTGCTCATGCCCCCACTCTTCCAAAAGAAAAACAAAGAACCAAATAAACCAGGTGGGGAAAACAGCTGAAAAAAATAAGCCTAAGGGCCTGTAAAATAGGCTTCTTGACATGAGCAATGGCAGCCTAGTTAGTGGCTTACTGGATTCTTGACTAGGCATCTTTCGGAGGTGCCAGTAATTCAAAGTATTCCAGGCTTCTTGATGTTTGTTTTTGTTTGTTTGTTTGTTTTGGGTTTTTTTTGGTTTTTTTTTTTTTTCAGTCTTCACTTTTTCATAGCAACCCCACCTACCTGAGACCTCCTCTCCCATAGTAATCTGGTCCTCATTTTCATTTTTCTTCTCCTTTCTTGGAATAAGCAGATGGATCTCAAACTAAAGAGGTTCCAAATGCTCCCACAGAAAATAGATGCAGGTAATATGTAATGATATACAGGATTTGGTGGTGGTTGTTTTTCTATGTGTTTGTTTATTTGTGAGCCTTACAGCAAGATCGGAAAATGGATATCCTTTTCTTCCTGCTTCCTATTCTGTGGCTGTTGACAGAGGTTTTGGCAGGCAGCTTTGCAGAGCTCAGACTGCAGTTATGGTTTTATTCTTTCGTAGTCAGCCTGGCTGCAGAGCCCAAGGATCTTGCACTTGCTTTAACAGTCAGATTTGCATTGACTCTTCCATACTGTTATGATGTTGTTTTTCCTGATGTTCCACTGCTATAAAGGATGTCTAGCTGATGCTTATCTGAAAGTTTTAAGTCCTCCTCTTCTACTACTACTATTCTGCAGTCACAGAAGAGCAAAAATTTGGTCATGCAGTGGTCAAAGAAGAGAAATCATATGGAGAGCGTAGAGTAGAAGGCATACCTATGGGTGGTGCAGGTTGGCAGGGCTTGCAAAACCAAGGGTGAATCTGCTGGTGTTCCTTGCTCACTGAAGGCCTGAGTAGAAGTGCCTCAGTGCTCCTCTCACGCTGGAATGGTGGCTGGTTGCACATAAGTTGGCTGTTTGCTCCCACAGCCCATGGGCAGCCTGCCGAGCAATAGGCCACCTGCGAGGCTGCAGTAGGCAGCGCGGCTGCGCTTTCCTTTCAATAGCAAATACCTTTTGCTTTCTTCTGCTTGAAACCCTTCCCCATGAATCAACAATCAATTTTTAGGAGGGGAAAAAAAAAAGCAAGCAAATTTGCCTTTGGAGACCAATTTAACTAAAAGTCTTTGTTGCTACATTTCATGTCTGTATTTTTGAAGACATGATCTTCTGGTCAAGTGTTTGATTCGGAGAGAAAGATAACATTTACAGCTACTTGAAATATTTTACTGTAAGTTATCTTCTGAAAAATAATAATGGTATAATAACAGCTGTTTATCTTTGCCCGTCACATCCAGTAATTTTTAATCTATACACCCCTTAAAATCACTTGTATAGACCTTCTGTGAGGACTGTATGGTGCTCAAGTGCCATCAATGTTTTTAAGGGCTCGACAAGAACCGAGTCCTAACAGAAGCGGGAGACGGACAACTGCCTGCCTTGTTTCACAGGTGGGGAACGCAAGGCATATGGAAACTAAACTCACATCCTCAGAGGAGCTGAGGTCTGGCCTTTAGTGTGGCACGTGGGCACCTGCACCTCTGTGGTGTCTTGCCTTCCTTGCTCACAACTGTGCAGGGAAGCTGTGGCAATGGGGAAACTGAAGATGGGTCCCTCTTTGTTCCAAAGAGGGACCTCAATCCCCAAGTTGTTCCTCCTTTGTTTCCATAGAAGAGGTTTTGTTTTGTTTTGTTTTGTCTCAAGTACTAGTGGAGGGGAAGAGGTTTGGAAATGTTTCATTTTATTGTCTTTCAAAGAAACACAGTGTACCCTAGTAAGAATATAACAATTCTTGTGTAAGTTAGGAGATATATCAACAAGACGTGCTCGTATTCGTATTTTAAGTTTACTACTTCGTCAAAGATTCCTCAGGTCTTCTGCAAATTAAATATTCCAGAGAAGTCCTGGCACTCCTGTGGGAAGGGCCAGCCGTTAACAATCTGCAGGATGTGAGCAGAGGCAAAAACTGTGTACAGCTGGATCGGCAAGAGGAGTTCAGGTGGGCAGAGTGTCAGTCCTAAACCTGGAATTGCTCCAGGAAACTCTAAAGTCTGGGCTGTAGGCAACTCTTGCAGAGGAATAGTGTGTTGCTGCTTGGCAGTTCAAAAGACCTGCAAACCAGCAGCAGCATTAAGAGAAGGTTCCCTACGCTTTTCCTACGCTTTTCCTACTTTATCCTACGTGGTCTTTAAGCAGGCCCTTCAAAGAGCACTTTCATTTAAAGTTAGATTTTTTTTTTCTGTTGTTTTGTTTTGTTTGTTTGTTTGTTTTTTTAACATATAGAGAAAGGTTGCTGTTCAGAAACTGGAAGAGTCCTTTATTACCAAGTACATAGTTCCACATTAACCAATTTTTTCAGGTGCTTAATGTGCAGAATTTTTTTCCTGTATTCTTCTGGAAGTGATATTTTTCTGAAAATATTTGTCATTGCTTTGCTAACCTGCCTTCACCTGCAAATTTTCTTGGGAGATTGTATAAAACATGTTATTTTCTTGTGAAATTATTTTCAGTTAGTGAAAAATGCTGTTGTTCCAGAAAACAACTGTGGGCAGGAATACAGCAAAGTGGGGAAAAGCCTTTGTTGTTGTCTGGAAAATAGTGTGTTGGTTCTGATGAAGTTACAGACAGAGAGAAATTTTACTGGGTGTCTGTGTGAAAAGGTTGGCCCTGAAATCTTTCAGGAAAATCATAATGCATATAACTGAGGTTTTACAGATTTTTAATTTGTATATAGAAGTGGGTCTAGAGTTTGTATGACACAAACTAAGCTGCATCTGAACATGTTCTAAAACCAGTTTTGCTTCTTGCGTGTTTTCCAATGATAAATTAATGGAATCACAGAAGGGTTGAGGTTGGAAGGGACCTCTGGAGGTCATCTGGGCCAACCACCCTGCTCAAGCAGGGCTGCCTAGAGCTGGTGTTCCAGGAATTGCATCTTTAGTTTCAGAGAAAGGAGAGAGAATATGCTACTGTACAAATGAAGAATACATTTGGCTTTTCTTAATTGCCTGCCTTCCATCAAGTGAGAAGATGTGGGTGCAGAGGCAAGGTACTGGCCGTGTCCTGATGTCAGTCTGTGGGTGGAGCACCTAGAAATCAAGAACGGTGTTCTTGTCCAAATTGAAAAAATATGTCTAACAATAATTTGTCAGAAAAACAAATGAGAAATGTAGCAGCAAATTAGGATAAAGTCATTCTATTTAAGACCAGGATGAAACTGAGAGAGTGCTGGAGTGAAGGAGAACTCAATTTTGCCTCATTGCATGAAAACCAGATCTTTCTTCATGCTTTCAAGACCCTCTAGGGTACATGAGCAGATTTGTGAAAGTGTAAGCAACTTCTTGTTTGACTTTGCATTTTCTTTTCATACTTTACTATGTCTAGCTTTAAAATATTTATGTGAAATTTGAAATGTGCAGTCATCACTTGGTATTTCTCTAATATGGGTTTCTAGAGAGTTCTTGTGGTGAGTTGACCTTGGCCAGCTGCCAGATGCCCACCCAGCCACTCTCTCACTCGCTGTCCTCAACAGAAGGGAGGGAAAACAAGATGAAAGAACTCGTTGATTGAGATAAAGATAGGGAGATCACTTTCCAATTACTGCCAGAGGGAAAACAGACGTGACTTGTGGAAAATTAATTTATTGCCATTAACATAGAGCTGGATGATGAGAAACAAAGATGTAACTCGTAATACCTTCCCTCACCTCCCACCCTTTTTTCCTAGACTAATCTTCACTCCTTCATTCCCAAATCCTCTACGTCTTCCCTACACATTTATATGTTTTTCTTCTCTTCTCTTTTTAGGAGAGGCAAGAAGCACAGCATAATTCTGAGGACACAGCTGTCGGTGAGAGTCCATGCCTGCATTGGTAAGTGAACTTTCACATGCCTGAAAGAGAGCAAATAAACAGAATCCATCTCTGGGAAGCAAATCTGGGGAGTGTGAGTCAGACTTGCTGTATTCCAAGTTAAGGACAATGGCCAATAAATTGATTTTTGTGTTGTGTTTGTTGCGTGCTAAAATTAGGTTATATTAGTGACATTATCCTTGAAGTATGTTGAACAGCTCCAGGAAGTATAGGATTTGACAGTGGAGTGTGATGGTTGGGGGCGCTTTGGAGAATCTTGGATTATCTGTCTTGCCGCAGCCCTTTTGTGTGCCTGATGAAGACTGTGTTCTGGATTGGAAAGGGATCTGAAGAATTGTTGGCTGACAGCTGACTACTGCGTTTTAATAGCATGTAATGTTTATTAGTTCACATCTTGCAGATCTTGGCCACATATTTGCCATTATCACAGTGTCAGTGCCTTAAAAACCTTGGTTAAAACAATGCTGTCACAAGGAAAAGTCTGATGAAAGTCACAATGTTCGTGTCATAAGAGCTTTAAGGTTGCATAAATGGAGGCTGATGTGCTGTGATGGCATTAATATGTTCTCTAGCATTCTGCAGAGCAGCGTGTTTCACTGAGTGTTAGTGATAAAGCTGATGCTCGTGTTCTGGTGATATGATAGATGGTTTGGGTGACTGGTTTTAAAAAAATAAAAAATAATCCTATGTGTATGTGCCGCAGAGGCCTGTTATGATTTCAGTTTCTCCATAGTAGTTTCAACACCCTAATAGTCTAGGCTGATTTTATAAATGTGAATGAAATTAAGAACAGCTTGGAGAAGCTTGTTCTTGTTAGGTCTGGGAATATCTTTGGCAAAACAGACCAGTATAGCAAGACAAGAGTTCATACGTCTCCTGGATTGAGGTTTTATAAAAACAATTTTCATGTAAAAATTTTTGTCCAGAGTGCAGCCATCGAGGAATTGGAGCACACCAGGTTCTGAGCTTCCACATGTGGCTGCTTTGTTGTTCTCTGTTTGCATTCAAGCTCCCTGTAGGCAATAAGGTGTATTATTGTGCATGTATTTTAATTGTTCTTGTATGACAGTGAATATGAAGGTGCTGTTACTGTCTGGCAGCTGTGATGCATTCAGCAGTGAGTACAGTGGAAGCCAGACTGCAAAGCTTGAGTCCAGATTTCAAACTCCTGGAGCAGAGGTGTATTTGGGTATGGGCTTTTGGCTTGATTCGTTACAGGCAGAAAAGCCAAACGCAAGATCTGGTTCTAATTTCCAACCCCCCTGCTGAAGTTTAGATTTTTAGGATAAGTTTTTGTTTCAGCCTGTAGCTTGATGCAATGTAGTTTCTTTTCTCTTCTTTTCTTTTTCATTTTTACATATCAAATGTATTTTATTTTGGGGATGTGATAGTTTGAGAGAGTCAGGGACTCTCTGCAGTTCTTAGTACCAGCTTTGTTTGGTGACCTGTGTCTGGCAGTTAAACTTTTCACAGAATAGGAGGGCTGTTTCACTGGCACAGTGGGTACTTTTCTTCCTCTTGCGTGTACTTTCACATCAGCTGCCTGTTGAGACCTTTTTTGAAATACAAGCGTTAGATTTTGAGGTTAAAAGATGTTACCTGTTTGGAGCAGAAGCCAGGAGCCAAGAGCTAGAGCAATCTGAGGTGGCATTATGTGGCATAAAACCATCTTGCTTTGGCTATTTTCTTTCAGTCTTCACAATAACCTTGGAAAGTATTAGAATCATAGAATCATAGAATGGTTAGAGTTGGAAGGGACCTTCAAAGGTCATCTAGTCCAACCCCCCTGCAGGGAACAGGGACATCCCTGACTAGATCAGGTTGCTCAGTATTGTGATTAGCAATGTTACTGACTCTGCTAAGTCCCTCATAGGTAGCTAGGGCTGCTTTTACGAGATGATGTGGTTTGTTCTGTAGTGCCCTTGCCACAGACCCTCCTGTCATTCTTGCATTCAAGGTTTTACTTTGCTGTGAAGAGCTGAAAAGTGTAAAGAAATAGCTTTCCTATCATAAATGCTCCCATTTGGAAGTGGGATCATTTTTTTTTTTTTTTCCTTCTCTCTAACATGATGAACTTTTAAATTGTGGGAAATACACAAGTGTTTATGTTCAGATGTCCAGATAAAGTTTTCCATCATTAGTGACTTCAGATCTCCAGGGAATTCATTGGGTTTCAGTGTCAGAGCATGTGTTGACTACAGGCCAATATTTTGTAAGACTCAGGAAGCTTTTGAAAGTCCCATGTCAAATGGGATGGTTTTTTTTTTTGTTTTAAGCAGGGCAAGGAAGGAATAAAACTTAATAACTTGAGTGCAGAATTTGTTAGTGGTATTTTCTGCCCTGTTGAATACAAGTCACTCTTAAGCATCTCATTTAATGCATTAATACTCCCCCCCTCCCCCCAAATTTGGGTTCTTGTCTTATGTTCAAACTAAGAACTTTCAGCATGGATGGATAAATTTTCTTTTAAATATCACTCGACTTCTTTTCCCATTTTGACTTGATGCTGATTAACTTGTCAAGAGTAATTAAAAGTTACTTTCAAAAATAAAATTAAGTGGTTTTAATATAAACTGCAATATTTAGAATGTTCTTTTATACTAAAAGACTTGCTGAAACCAATTTTGTTCATAGAACATAACTAATTGAAAATTATAGATATACTTTTGTACCTGTGGATGTTAAAAGACCTTAGTGGAGGAAGATCAGTCCTTATTCAAATTAGATTTATTGTGGGTTAATACCCTGTGGGAAAAGTCTTTTTGGTATTTTTGGCAGCCATATGATTTTCCTTGTTTGTATTTAGTTGTGTCTTAATGTGATTTAAATTTGTATGTATTTAACAATTACAGGTCTCAGCTGAAGCCTTGGTAAAGTCCAATGTAAATGAGGATGTAACTCTACAGGGAGAACACAAACAGTGACAAAAACTTTAGTCTCTGAAACGAAATGGAAAGTTTTAGAGCAACTTTTTTGACACTGAAGTTTTAAAGATCTTTGAAAGCTCCACTCTTCCTGGCGAGTGGCTTGGTTTATTCACTGTGTCGTTGCCTGGACAGCTCTGTTTGTGGCTTCTGCTTTATTTGCCTGTTTGTTGCTTCTTGGTAGTTTTCTCTCAAAACTTGAAGCGGTCGCTGAGGGTAAAGGAACCGTTTGCTTGTACATATCTGGATGCAGTATTTGTTCTAAGAGAGTCTCACATCCTCTTTTAAAACCCTTGTACCTCTGATGGGGAGTCAGGAGTGTTGCTTTCAATACTGAGAGTGGGATTTGGACAGGAACCCGTGACAGTCACTCGGAATGATTCTGCCAAAAGAAGTTTGACATAAGCTTCATGTGTTAATGCAATGTAACACCAGAAGAATGCAAATAAAGGCTGATGTAATTCCGGATATGTGTATTGGCCTGGGATTGCTCAGAGTACTGTAGCTTGAGAGGTCAGCAAATGTTGCAAGGTGTATTTTAAATTTTACTTCTCCTTTGTGTCAGTTTATTATTAAAAAAAAAACCAAACCTCACATTGCACCTCAATTGTTTTTTAAAAAAAAAAAATTACATTATGAAATTATGGTTTTATATGGTTATAGCTCCTTTTGGTATTTATGCAAAATCTTGCCTTTGTCTTTCTATAGATTAAAAATAATAGTTTGCATAGATATTTGTGTAGTTTAAGTTTCATAGTATGAGCCAGATAGGTCCCTAAACAGTGTGCAAGGATATTATTGCACAAGTCGTTCTAAATCATAGAATCATAGAATAGTTTGGGTTGGAAGGGACCTTTAAAGGTCATCTAGTTCCAACCCCTCCTGCAAGGAGCAGGGACATCTCCAGCCAGATCAGGTTTCTGAGAGCCCTGTCCAACCTGGCCTTGAATGTGTCCAGGGATGGGGCATCCACCACCTCTCTGGGCAACCTGTTCCTGTGTTCCATCACCCTCATCATAAAAAAATTTCTTCCTTATGTCCAGTCTGAATCTACCCTCTTTTGGTTTTAAATCATTACCCCTTGTCCTATCACTACAGGCGCTGCTAAAAAACATTTGTAAAATTTAGCTTTGTTATTAGTCATTATAACCATTTTATAATCCCATTCTCTTGGCTTTTGCACATAGGCAGTTGCAGATTTAGTGGGGCACGGTGCTTAAGTGATATACAGTGTACCCACCCTTCCCCTTCCTTCCGTATGTGCTCAGCAGCGGATTACTCCCAAGTATGGGTTACAGTGTGTGGCATGGCAGCTGTTTCTAGCCCCTGTTTTGGGGCATCTACTTTAACCAGCAGCGTTAGCACCAATCACCCAGCCTTTCCACACAGCTCTTTGGATTTTTTTTTTTTTGGCATCCTTTCATTCTTGATGTCTTTTATGAAATGTAGCCATAAATATCTTCTTGAGCTCCTTTTGTTCTGAGATACCTGAGGGAAGCTGTAAGCTACTTGTAACTAGCAGCCTAGTAGAAGCCAGCTGTTTCTATTTGTCTTTAAGGGCTGAAGTATGCAGCTAGTGCTTTTTTTTTTTTTTTTTTTTTTTTTTTTTTTTTTTTTTCCCATGTATGTTTTTCCCTTCTGTTATTTATTATGTGGACTTGTTGCATGTATTACAAAAGATATGATTAGGCCCTGCAACTATTTATGCATATGTCTAACCCTCTTGTAGGACCTTCTTGTAGGATCTCCAGGGATCTCCAGCTGCTTAGGATGCAAGTTTCACCTCAGTGCTTTCCTGAAGACAAAGTCACATCTCAAGTCAATAACTGGTGCTTTGTTGCAGAGAAGTTAAGAGACACAGACAGAAGTGAGGAAAAAATGTGGTTTGCCATTTTATAAGTATAGTATCAACATGTAGAAAAAACAGTGTGATTCTAGTTAAGGAAACGTGTAAAACCATGTTGTGTTTCATTTTCTGAGGGTGGAGTTAAGCTTGTGCCTACAACTCGTGTTATTGGTAGTGTCTCACTCGAGGTGCTTCTCCCTACAAATATCACAAATATCATTATCGTATTGGGTCTGTCTGGCATATGCGTGTCTGCAGTGTGGTGAGCCACCTAGGTAGAGTTCTCATAGCCATGGACACTGAAGCTCCTCTAGTTCATACTTCAGAACTTTCTGATTTCTTTTAATTTCTTTTTTTTTAAAATGAATAGCTTATTGACTTTAAAATAAATAACTGCTTTTTTTGGTGGTCTTTTTTGGGTGGGTTTGGTTTTTTTTTGTTTTGTGGTTTTTTTTGGGTTTTTTTTTTGGTAAGGGAGTTTCTGAATGCGTTAAAAGTCCAATTAAAAAGCTTTTCTAAAGGAAGTTAATTGTGGTACTAGATCCTTTCTTTGAGCTCTTAATTTGGGCAAGTAGTGATTGATATGTTCCAATGAAAGTCTCAAGAAAAAGTGATATTTTGGGTTGTTTGAGGGGCATTTTACAGTTTTCTGTTCAGTGTTAGGCATTGCTAATAGGAAACATTTTTAGTTTGAGAGAGAACATGTGGAGAGCATTAGCAGTTCAGCAAAACGTGCAACCGATTCGGATTTAATTTAAAGGGAACAAAAGAGGTGCCTTGAGAATTTGTCGGAAGCGCTGTGGTTTTGCCTTCTTTGCACTGATGGTAACAGGAGAGAGAGAGAGGTGAGTTGAAATTGCTTTATTGAATATCTTCTTAGCATAATTTGGACAGAAAAGTCGGTGATTAATGAATTTAATGGTGCTGCACAGGGATCCTGCATGCATTATGGATTTGTAATCATGATAGCTTCCTATGACTCTTGCTATAACTTGGTAAAAGTTCTGGCTTAAATGAAGATAATAAACAACATGTTTATTAGATGTAAACTGACATCACACAAATTGAAAAAAATGTGAAAAGGAATGCCAGAGTTTGGGGGGTTTTTGGTTGTGGTTTTGGGTTTTTTTGGGGGTTTTTTTTGTTTTGTTTTTTAAGAGTTATGCTTTTTTTTTTTTTAATAGAATAATTTGAGTTCTAGTCAAGACAGTGCACACACTACTGGGGCCTACTTCCAGATGTGATTGGAGATATCTGGTTCAGCTCTCTTTCAATTTGAGTGGAACATTAAATAGCTGCAAAGACTAGGATAAAAATACCTTTTTCAGCTTTTTAGGATTATTTAAATTTTCTTTCCTGAGAATGTGGAACACAGATGCTCTAAGTAAAATCCCCTGGTTCCCAGATCAGATTGCTTTGTGAAAATCTATCCATATAAATAACTTGTGGTTTTGCTTTAAAAATGTACACCTCTTTAAACTGAAATGTTAGACTTCTGTTGTACTCTTCGTGCGTGCTTTTATTCAGCCTCCTTTGTGGCATGAACCATGGTACTTCCCCATAACCTGTGATTTGCCTTCTATGATCTCACTGAGAAACCTCTGGGCCAGACCTGTAGGATTTCAGAAGGTATTTCAGACAAAGCAGGGAAATTTCCATGAACTGTCTCTGCATATTTCATTTGAATTGTAATCCTTAAAATAGACTTTGCAACAAGAAGAACCAAGAAGCTGCAGAGCAGATAAAGCCTCCATTAGCAGTGGGTTGTTGCTTTAAAGCAGTGGATTCCTGCTTTAGAGGAGCTTGTTCCAGGTTTGAAAGGACTGCTGTGGAGCGTGCTAGTGGGATGCTTTTCACGTCTTGGGAAGCTTTGTGTTAAAATGTGAAAGCTTATATGACTCGACGCATACTGGGAAGTACTGTAGAAATAGAGTGAAATGTCTTTGAATTGGGATATCCTCTGACATTTTTTTTTTCCTTGATAACTTAGATTTCCATAATCTCTTTTCTTACAATGTGTAAAAATTTGTAAGGGAGAAGGAATCTACTTTTAACTCTTAAAACATAGTGAAATTTAAAACAAATCTTGTTTTTGAAGAAACAAACAAAAATCCTCAATGATCTTCAATGGTACCTTAAAGGAAACAATCTCCTCATAAAGCCAGGAAGGAAAATAAGTAGTATGATACTTTGCTTCCCATCCCCCAACACAAGCCCATTTAGACTTGTTTCAGATTTAAAAAAAAAAAAAAAAAAATTATAAAGTACCATATTACTGATATGTGAATTTTCTAAGTGGATAGTTTTATTTCCATAAAGTCTAACCACATGTCTTTTTGAAGATGAAACAATCCTAACAAAATACAGTAATGCTTTTATTCTTTGCCTATTACCATCTACCCAGTGCTTTGAAAGTACTGTACATCTGCTGATGAATAGAATTTAAAAAAAAAAAAACCAAGGACTAAGTTAATTAGTCAGTTAAATTGAAATTGCTAGAGTACACTGCCATTGAGAGTCATGTTGCTATTGTTAGGAGTAGATTTACCACCTTTTTGTAATCTAAGGGGAAGCGGTAATTGTAAATTTAACCTCTGAGATGAATTAGAAGAATTTTGTAGCATTTTAAACTGCTTATAACTGCTCATAATGGACCCCAAAAATGTTTAGCTCTGGAAATAACTTGTAACAACAGTAGCATCTACTATGATGAGGTCTTTGTGGTTTTGCTTTTTTTTAATAAAAAGCAAGCAAAATTTGGTTATTTTGATAGGTGATTTAAGCTTTTTTGAGCGAATTCTATCTTCTTCAATTAGATTGCAAAATACTTGCTTAATAATAAATGAGCACAGCCTGGGAATTGTCTCTGGGTGTTCCTATTGCAATTCTAGAGATGTTGCTCCATTCTAGAGATGGTCCCGCATGACCTGTGGAAGCTCTTTGTGGTTAAATGTTTTGAGATATCTGTGTATGTGTGCGGTGACCGGGGGGCCATTTGGAGAACCACCACATCAACTTCAGAGCTGCAAAACTCTGTGATCAAAGCAACCTCATCAGCTTGTTCTGCTACTGATGATGCTGCCTAACTGGGGTTTTGCAGGGCCGCATTAAGGTGTGAAGCTCCCCTTCAGCATCACTTGTACTTGATGCAGCCTTTCTTTCACCTCAGAGGTTTACTGGGCGTCAGTCTCTCCCGAATCACAGCTTGTAACTCTTGAGTCACTCAGCTGGGACTTGTGTGGCTTGTGGAGGGGTGCCTGTAGCCATCCTGCTAAGGTGAGAGCCTGTAGAAATCATTACTGCTGCGTAACTAGGTATGAATGTGACAAACTTGCTTTTATTTCATCATGATAGTCCCCAAATTTTTAAGGAGGTATCCTAAACTTCATTAAATGTAGGAGCTTGTGTAGTTTCCTTTAAAGGAAAATAAAATAACAAACTTAATGCAACCTCTTACATCAATAGCTGTTGTTAGTTTTCATATAGTTTCCCTTTTTAGCTATTTGCACTCCCACTTAATTTATAGATCTTTGTATTGACAGACAAAGCCATTCTTACTCTTACGGTCTGTGTTCAGCCAGTTGAACTCATTTTGCTGAATGCTGAAGCACAATATGTTCAAGCCCTTAACTAGGGAAAAAAAGTTAAGTTCATATTAAATATCTTCAAATAAATTAGGGTTATACTCCGAGAAGAGAATTATTTGTTTCCTGCCTCCATATAAACCTTTTTTTATAGAGAAGATATAAACCAAACAGGTGAATTTGGCTCGGATTAGTTCTCTTGAAACCATGCACCACTCAGGCCCGTTTTAAGCTTTGCACTGCAAAACTTGTTAGAGTAAAACAAAATTAAACACCTGAACTATGGAAGAGAAATTAGGAGCTGCTACTTTAAAGCTGTGAGCTTGGAACAGGGCATGTTGGTATTTCTTTGGGATGTCATTCTCAGTCCTGACACCAATTTAGCCTTGTTTGTAAGGAAGGTGGAAGGATGCTGATGTTGCTCGAGTGGAATTAGAGTAAATAGAGTTCTTACCTCCCTGAGATGTACAGACAAAACTTGCTTTGATTTACCAACAGTCTCTAAGTGTGTATACCGAAGACTGTGTTAACATTAAATACATAGTTTTTGTCTACTAGGTTTTGTGTTTAGAAATGTGAAATTCTTCATCTTTCTCAGCTGTAGATTTTAGTTCTGGATTTCCTGAAATTTAAGTAGCTGCATAATGATCCTAGAAGTGACTGTAATGCACATTGTGGCTCTCACTTCCCCGAATTTTTGAGCAGAGAAAGAACTGGATTAGTGATGTTTATTTTTCTATAACATACTTCTAGTGTAATAAAAGACCATAAGTGATGTTAGTTCGTAAAGCAAGGAATTGTACTACTATGAAAAAGAGGTTTCTCTTCTCTTCAGAATGAATCCATTGCATGCAATGCTTTTGAGTGGAAGCCATGGAAAAGGGTAGTGTTCTAGCATAAGGCAAAATTTGTATGTCCTGTTTAGTACTAACAAAATACTAAACAAAGCCCAAAGAATGTCTGGGCCGATCCCCCGCTCCCCCCAAGTCAATTACCAAGGGAGCTGCTGTGCAACAAGTAGGGAAGTGTGTCCTGACTGTTTTCTCTCCTGCGTGGTACGTTTTTCTCAAACATTGCCTGTTTGATATACGCTCTCTGATGGATGGTTTTGATCTGTTACTTGACTATAATATGCCACAGATGATGATGCTCCATCTTAGGATGATTTATTTCATGTTAAAAAAGAGAATGTATACATGTCGCTCCAAACACAGGGTCAGGGGGTGCCTGTTTGAACATTATCTGTCTGCTTCAGTCTGCCTGTCTTTAAAAACAGTAAGCAAAATGTACCAACTCACGGTTAATGATGCTTCAGAAACAGATAACAACTTGCTTTTTGTGAGCTCACTGCAAATCCAAGTATATGGGTATCATCTTTTTAGACCAGAGCTATGTTGTTTCAGTCCTTATGTGTACTGAAAGGAGGCTTAAATTTTTGTTACCAGCTCAAGATCTTAGAGTAGAAATTGATGTGAAATGTGTGTGGTTTTGTAACATTGTTGGACTGATTTTTTTTCTTGTGATTCATTAACTTTTTTTCACAATGATAGTAATGTTTAATGCACTATCTCATAATTCAACAGTCAAGAAATAGTTGCTCTCTGTCAAGTTTTCATCGTGTCATTCAAATAATGTGTACTGTTCTTTCCTTGCTTTCAGCTATCCTATTCCTCTCTCATTTATATCCTTTTCATCTTTTTCATGTGCAGCTGCTTTTATTTCTGTGAAAATTAAGATTATTTAAGTTGTAAATTGAACACCTTTCTATTTCTTTCTTGAAAGAAACACTCTAAAGACTGAGGAACTTTATTTAAATAGGTGGGTGGTTCCCTGGCATAACATATGTTGTTTTCTGCAAGACTTATGTGAGAGATCCACCAAATCCACCCAAAGTCAAGAAGAAAATGTGTCCTATAATGGAAAATATTGCAATGGTGCCTTCAGAAATGTTTAGATGAAATGCTCATCTTGGGCTCAGAACATGCCATGGTCAGATGTTGTCATCAGTGGTGGAGGAATCCCACCACTCATTATCATTATGGTTTTGTACTTTTATGAGCTTGATTAAGTTGAGGACACTGTGGTGTCTCTGTTTGGAAACGGGAGAGAGATATGGGTTTGGGTTTTTTTTTTGGTGGGTTTTTTTTTTTTTTGAGTGTTTCATTGGCAATATTGTGAGCATTATAAAATCTCATGTAATGCAGAAGACTTACTTTATTTCACAGCTTTTCATGTCTTCAAGTGTTACACTGATTATGAGCTGCCCTTTTTCTGTTTGGTTATTTTTTTATGTACCGCATCTGTATTTTAATAATGATAACATCTCCTTTAGTTATCTTTTTTCGTCTTTAAGACTCAGTAAGACACATAAAAATGTAGGCTCCAAAGAGATAAAGTTACAGCCTCTTAATTTAAAACCCCAGAAGAACATACTGCGGCTGAGCAGCATGCTATTGTAAGTGGTAGGGTGTCATAAGCTATGTCAATTCATATTTAGCAGTCTGAGATGAGTCTGCTATATATGAAATTATATATCAAGTTTCTTTTAACCTTTCAGACATTAAATATTTAGCTCTGGTCTTACTATTAAAACATGAAGAGGAGTGTGTTGATAAACAGTGTGCTTTAAAAAAAAATTTATAACCTGTTCCTGTGGGTTTATTTGTCCCTGTGGCTGCTGACAAGGATTGCACTTCAGCTTTAAGGGCCGATTATAACTTTGGAATGTCTAAAACTGACATATCAGGTTAACTTGTTGATGTGCTGAGGAAGAAAATATAAATGTTGGATGTGTTCCTTACTTCTTCTATAATCCTAAATTTAGGTTCACTGTCCGTAAAGAAGCCTGTTCAGCATCAAATGCCACTGGAAAAATTTGCTTACCATTTGACTTTGTGTGAAACAGGGACAGCTGAGAGTGTGGAAAGCTTCTCGGCAGGTTGGGCACAGGAGGAGGCCTGGGATTGATCTCACCCGTGCCTGAAGGCTGGGGTTTTCCTCAGCCCTTTTAGCAGTAGAGCTTATTCTGCAGGGTGTGGGGACCAGAGGAGCCATTCCAGGCAGGGGAAGGTGGTGACGATGCTGGCAAGCTGGCAGCCAGCTGTCATTGCTTTTCTGTCTCTTGCTGCTTCAAGGAGCATACCTGAGTGGTTCCCTGTAACTGCATCAGAAACACATTGGAAAGCTTTCCTAATTTTTTTTTTCTTTTACTGTCATGCTTGGTGCTGGACTGCGGGAAAACTTGATGTAGAAAATGTGAGTGTGTTTGTATGAAAGGTCCAGCATCTTATGTAACAGTGTCGTGAAAGATTTTGTTTAAAACCCTCATAAAGGAGTTCTGCCATATGTTGTTCACTTCAGTGTTTATTAATTCACAATATATTAAAAATATGAGGCCCCAAAAGAGTGGGTGAGGAAATAAAATACTCCTTATATCTTTGCCAGAATCCCCAGGTACTACTGTAATACTCTCAGAAGTGGTGTACCCTGGGAAAACGGAGCCTCAGGGATGCTCCCTAAAGCCCTGCTGCACTTTTATTCCCGAGGTTAGTACAAGTGATGAGTACCCAAGCACCCGTGGTTGCCCTAGATAACACACTGTGGGCCACTCTGGTAGCAGTGACTGGTTCTCCTGCATTTTCACTCCGAGGTTAGTAGTCTGCACCTTACTGTCACCATGATCTTGCTGGTTTATGTTGTGTATCTGTACTTCAGGTGCTGTGTGTGGTTTTGCTGTTCTGTGTGTTGCATGTTCCAGGCTCCTGAGTCTAACATTCAGTCATTTAAGTATCTTTACTCAGGCTTTAAGAGAAGTTTTCTTAACAGTTGTGAGGTTGAATGTTTTAAAGCCAGTAAAGTACATATAATTTGGTACCAACTCAAGACCTAGAGGAACATCTGTGAGCTGCCAGTACCTGTTTGCCTAGCTGCCTGCTACCTTAGGGTGCTGGGTACCATTTCCAGTTGGCCCCTGGGGTTGCTTCTCTGGGAGGCAGGAAGTGTGAGCAGAAATATTCAAACAGTTCCTAAATTTCTCTGTAGGGAAAATCAAAATGAAACACCGAATAGAAAAGCACATGCTACACAGAACAAGGACTTTTGTAATTCCATCTCTTTTATGAAGACTGAGAACACCTATTCTTATCCTAAAAAAAACCCCCGAAGACCCACAACCCTCCAAAACACCTCAAAACCAAAAGCAAAACCCTCAAATAACAAAAAACTAAATCCGTCAACAAGAAAACAGCATGGACTTAGTTGCTCCTTCTTCTCTGCTTTCCTCTTCTCTTTGTGCTGGAAAGGAGTAGGAGCCTTACAAGCCTAATTCAACTGACAGGGAGCTTCAAGGCACTGTGCATAGTTCATCTTTTTAACATGTCTTGAGTTGCTCTTAAATATGGTGCATGTAGGAAAATAACTTTGCTTCTAGGTGAAGCTTTACTGCTGTATCGCTGCCACAAATCCTCTTCTTGTCAGCCTCCCAGTCATGCCAGGCATGCAGCTTGGCCGCTGTGTTAGCCGTTAGGCTCCCTCTGTCATCGCTGAGCAGGGTCTGTCTGGAGGGCACTTCAGAGCATCTCAGTTATGTTCCTGCCCTGAATTGCTTTTGTTCCATTGGCCACAAAGGGAACAGATTAGCGAGAGCAACTGCCTGGCTGAGAAGTGCACGTACTCTCTGCTGTCCCTTTCTGGCTTGTGTCTTCAGAGTCCTGATAGTCATTCTTGGATGACAGCAGCTTTTAGTGAAATCTGGTTCTTTGCCAAGCTCTTAAAATAGTTACACTGATTTCTTTTCTCCTGGTTTCTAGCAGGATATAATGTGTAATTTGTATATGTAAATTGACTTATTGGAATAACTCCTGTGAAGTCATGCTGGAAGGAAGTTTGGTGAGAGCAAGTTTGATTTAGGGATTCAGGCTTACCTGTTACCTCCATTGGCTCTAAGGCCCACGGTATGGGCAGAAGCAAATGGAGATGGTGTCTGCTCTGTGGTTGTGCCCAAGCGCTTTGCTTTCTGCGCTGAGGCAGAAATTCTGGATGTTGGAACACAAATGTCTTTTCTGGCAAATCCTCGCCTCCCATAAGATGGTTTGGGATGAGAGTTGGTCCATTCTACCCTTATGGGGCACTGGTCCTACACTTGAATGCGGTGGTGCTTTTTGATAATTTGTACCAGGCTCTTTCCTGGAGATCAGATTTGCAGATACGTCTCTTCCCAGAAGGGGAAAGTTACAGTTTTACTCTGGTTCCCAGCATGGTGTTTCTGACCAGACCTCCCTGAGAGCAAGCGAACTGCTTCCTGCATTGCAGAACCTGCTGTGTTACCTACTGAGCTGCGAACGCTGAAGAGGAGGATTTATTTTTCCTTAGTGTCTCTCCTGTTCCTGCTGTTAATTTTTCATATTGCCTGGTCATCTTCTGAGCCTAATGCCAGGTAGCCAGCAGTTTTCAGAGGCGGTCACTGCCTGTCAGTACCTGTTGATGGATGGACTGGTGGCAGGGGGTCAGGCAGCCCAGGCTCCGCACAAGCAGGCTCTTGCTCATCCCTCCCTTTGAGGGTCAGGTCAGCTGTACTTTGGCATTAAACTCCTGACAGGAAAGATCTTTTCCATGTTTCTTATGAATAACAAGGAAAAGGAGGAGAGACACTTTGCAGGCTGCAGCTGTACCTGCCCTCTCCCTGCCAAGAAAACAAAGGATCTATTTCCAGAGCGACTGCATGTCCTGGTCATTTAAATGCGAGACCTTATCAGAAGTGGCTGTTGCGCTTGTCAGCGTTCACCCCTTTCACGCTGGCTTCTTGGTAGATAGCGAAATTGACTTTCACCTATCAATTCTGCCTTCATTACACGATACCACAGCTAGCATTACAGCAACCCAGCTACGTCCCAGTGACCTCGTCCTATCTCTTGGGCTTTTGTACCGCTGTTCTTTGCGTGCTTGAACACGCATGACAACATTGCTTTTCACTTTTCTCTTATTCTTACCTCATTGATAGGATGTTAGAGTGTACTACACCCTTGGTACTTCTTATCAGGGAAAGCTTGTTTTCTCTAGGAAGAAAAACAGTAGCATGGTTTGGACAAAGAGCCTGAATTCCTATCTGCCCACTCTTCCTTTCGTGAATTCCTTGGGCTTAATTAACATCGGAATTAAGCAGGGGAACTCTTATATTTACTTTTGTCAATCTCTAATTTCTGAATAAAAGTAGCTGTTGTGGATGGAGTATTTGCTTACAGGTCTGTGTTGGCCATTTTGAAGCACCGTATCTTGATTTGAGCTTTGAGTACTTTCATGCTACAAGGAAGTGCCTGGCTTCTTCTCCCTGAACCGAGGACTCCCAAGCTCCTGCTTCGTGGCTGATAAAGCGGGCAACTTGCTTGTGGCTTGGAGGGGTTTAATTTGGAGTGAACAGAATGCTTGCAGGGGAACAAGGCGATGTTCATGTTCTTTTGTTGATTCCTCAAATGTCCTGCAAGTGACTGGTTCAGTTCTTCCTTTTTGATGTAATCAGGATTATGTTTCTCAGGCTAATTTCCTTGACAGTCGTGGTCAAATACAAGAAAATTAAATTTATTGGGAAAACAGGTTCTCCTGAGGACAGGTATTTCTTTTCCATTTTGATTTGGAAGACTTCTATTAAGGACTTTCTTAGTGAATAGCCCAGTTTTCTCAGTCTTCTGTTTATTGTCTCATGCTCTCTTGAATTAGGTAACCGCCTGATACGTCGGATGCTCTCAGCTGCATGGGTAGGAAGGCTGTAGTGTGCTGCTTACATTTACAAAGAATGAATGAACACCTCTGGGCACCTGCAAAAACGTGTGTTGGTTATTTAGACATTTAGTTCTCTGCTTCCAGCTCTAGCAGCTTCCAGCCTGGATTTTTAAAAAATATTTTTATTGCCACCTTTTTTTAAGTATACTTTCTCTCTGATTACCTCCTGAAACCCTTTACAATGTTCCTTTTAGCAGCTGAATCATATGTACAGTGAGACTAGCGTGCCTGGTGATTAGCTTGCAGGGAGTCTTCGGGCAGGATCTGTCGAAGCATTCCCAAGTAGAAGGAATAATAATCTACCCAAACTTTGTAGCATGGATTTGCAGATTTGGAAAAATAAACAGGTAATAATTTAGTTGGAAATAACTCCAAGCATCCTCAGGAGGCAGCTGCTTGTAGGGAAGGTATGTGTATATTGTCTTGCTATTGTGCTGTAATGAAATACAGACTTGCAAGCACATATGGCCAACAGGTATAGTGCAAGTAAGTGCAGAGCTAATTTATGTTGCCTTATGTGATCAAAAGAAACTATGAAGGTGATTGCTTTATTTTGTAGAGGATTGTTTTCCAGAAATATTTAGGTTATTCCCAGTGGATAACTTCTGAAATTTTTTCATCTTCCCTCTTAGAAAGAGTAAGCAGGCATCACAATGGATTATAGAACAAAATGGCCTTGCTGGATCAGATCAGAGGTCCATCTAGGACAATTCCCCTGTCCTCTCACTTCTTTCTTCAACAGCTGCTGACAGTTGCTGAATTAAAGATTATAAGAATGCAAGTATTCCACCAGAATGCTTTCGAGCCTCTCGCAGTTTTGTGCTTCAGGGACTTGGAAGTGGTGTCTTTACAGTTGGTCACCCTCTGCGAATTCTCCTTCCAGGAACCTGCTCAGCTGCTCTTCAGACACCCTTCAAACTTCTAGCGTATAGAAAATGTCACAGGTATGAGTTCCAACAGTTCAACTGCATTCTGGCTGAGAAAACAACTCTCTATGGTTCAACTGGGACTTAAAACTTTAGTGTGATATCACAATTCACCTTCACCTTTCTGTTGAAGGCTTGGTAGTTGTTTCTCTCTGTTCCCATCCTGTCCTCTCCTCAGATCATCCCTTTACAGGCTGGAAATCCCTGTAAAGAATGGGAAATTCCTATAAAAGATTTAGGAATGACTAGGCAGCCATTCCTCCACTGGAAGCTGGACTGTCTGCACTGTATAATGCTTCCTTAAAACACTTCAACAATTATTTGCCATTAATCAACCTTGTCACAGTTCTCTCTGTCTTCTTGTGTTCTGCTATGTATGACATATGAGATTAAGGGCCTGAAATACACCCATTATTGAAAATGTGGGTACACAATTTCTTTAAATAGTGTTGTACTGATGTCTTCTGCTTTGTTTTGTATTCCTTTTAAAATAATTCCCATGATAATTTAGCTCTGGAGCAGTTAAAAAGTGGAGTTGCTACAGAATTGCTATTACTTGGGCACCTTCTGAGTGATACAATTCAATTCAAGGCCATTAATTATATGGAAAGTTTGTGTGATGATTTTTTTTTTTTTTTTTTTAATGTGTAACACTTGTCTGCACTGAATTTAATCTGGCATTTTTATCATCCAGTCAGTCAGTACTGGAGGCTTCTTTGGCAGTTCTTCAGAGCTGAAGCTCCTCTTACCTGCTTTACGTAGCTGAGAATTAACAAACTTTACTCCCTTTCCGTGTACTGTTTTTGTTCATGTTCTTTATGATTGTGGTGATCAGCACAGGCCAGTGCACCAGTTTAATTTGTTAGACTCTGAATTAAAATTTTGTGAGTATAGATGGGACATACTTTTAGCTCTGGGCTTTCTGATGGGTTAATGATGGTTTGAGTTTGCCCTAATACATCTATTCTGATGTGAAAACAAAGGTGTAACCTGATGCATGTTCAGGTGTATTGAAGGAGCAGAGCTAACTCTTATGTTCATTGTTCCAGGGTGGCCTTGTCTTGACTTGAATGTGACTAATCACCACACATCTGTTTTCCATTCTAATCAAAATGTAACTAATACCTCTTTCTGCTTTTTCATCGTCGCTGTTTTTTTTATGGATCTGTAACAGACTCAAGAAAAAAGTTCAGTATATTTGGCTGAAATTTGAGATAATTTTTCTTCTTCTCAGTAAAATTACTTGAACATGACCAGTAAATTTTAATTAATGTTATTTAGTAAGAATAATTACTATAATTTGACAGAAAACAGGTCTTTGCTATATGAGCTCATTACCCTATTGGAAATAACACCACTCCTCTGTTACTACACTTTCCCTTCCTCTTGTTGAACTGCTGCAGATGCAACACTTGCAGAGATTATTTTCTCTTCTTACTCATGGTGGTAAATTCATATGGCCTAAATGCAAGAATTTTCTGCAGACACTTGCTGAGGAAGTTTTTGTGTTTGGAAAGGTCCAGCAATTCTGTGAGCCTGTTGTTGACTGTTAATTTTTAGGATTTTAAGAAGAGTCAGGGTGGTGTCCCAACCACTAGTGTTGTGCCTTGTTGCACGTATGAGGAGCAAAATGAAATGCAGCAACAGCTTTCCACCTCATGGTCAGTTTGGTGTTTTGGTGAGATGGAGGACCCTGTGTGTGTTGAGAATTTAGCTAAATTCAGGTATGGTTGCCAAGGGGACCGTGCCATGTGCTGCCTCCTTCCCCTGCGCCGTGTTTTGCCATCCCCTTGGTCATGTAGGCATCTCTGCTGGGCTGCGCTTCCTGCCGAATCACTGGAGTCCTGGGATTAACCGCAGTGTGTGTCCTGGCATGAGAGGGAGGTGGGCTTTAAGCAGAGATGACCCGAGTCATTCGATGTGCAGAGCAGCCATCCCCTCCTGCAGCCATGTCACTGGCAAGGCTTTGGAGGTGAGAAGCTGCAGCCTGAGAAACAGGCAGCAACAGCATTTTTGCCGCTAGAGAAAGCTTGTTTCGTTACTGTACCTGTAGTTCATCCACAGTTTTGGGCAGTGTGTGGAGTGGGAACAGGACTGCTCTCATGGTGGTATATCGTGCTTGCTACTGATGTATTCGGAGAGGCTGACTTCATCCCTGCACCTCTCCTTCTCTGACTTTGCTTTTGGCTAGAATGGGCTTTGCTTGCTGCTTTCTGACGTATGTGACCTGTTTGTTCCCCTCAGATGGTATAAATGATACAACTAATTTATGAATTAGTTTGGGTTGGGAGGGACCATAGAATGGTTTGGGTTGGGAGGGACCTTTAAAGATCATCTAGCCCAACCCCCCTGGTATGGGCAGGGGCACTTCCAACTAGATCAGGTCACTCAAAGCCCTTTCAACCTGACTGTGAACGCTTCCAGGAATAAGGCACTGGAAGTGATGACTTGATATTTCAAGAGCTTAATCATACCATCTGGAGAGTTTTTGTGTAGACTTTAAAGGTCTTTTTGGTTAGGTAGCACCCCACTTCCATGAGATTTTGTTGATCTCACTGTTGGGATTAAGCCAAGAGGTCAGAGACTTCGGGAGATGCGAAAGCCTTTTGATCAAACACTGAAGGTTATAAGCTTTGTCCATAGGAAGGGTCCATATATAATGGAAAAGCTGAAAACAGAAGGCATGTCTTCTTTACCATCCTCTGAGGAAGTTCTGCTTTGCATTTAAAAAAAATAAACAAAAACAAAAACAAAAAGAAACTAAAAACAAACAAACAAACAAAAAACCCAAAAACCTAAACTTGCTTGCAGGCCTATGTCCCAACTCTGGGAAGCATTGCCGCCAGTGCAATGCTTGGTTATCCCAGATCTTACTGGCTTAAGCTGCAAAATGACTGAACTGTTCATAAGGGGTCCTGAAATGAACAGTACAAAGCCACAGAAATTCTCCTCTCCTTTTTCTAAAAAGGAGAACTATTTTTAAAGAAAAGATGTACTAGTGCTAGAAGACATTTCATACACTACTCCATTTTAACCACAAAATATGAGCTTCCTGTTTTAAAAAATACAGTGTTTTTCAGGTAGATGCTAAACTGATGAGGATTAAGAAAAAGCAATCTGTGCCACCTGGGAGTGTGGCATCCAAACCAGTAAAAATGTGTTGAGAGAATCTTATCCTTGTACTGCTTTGTCTGACACATTTAAAATCTCCTGATCTCTTTATCCTCCTATTATTTACACTCTCTGAACAGATTGTTCCCAAGTTTCCATCCGGAAACAGTTGCATTAATTTCCGTTGAAGCTCTGCGTGTTTAGTTTGTCTGAAAATCAATCCCTTGATTTGTTAAATATTAATATTTTTAAGATTAGCTTTTTTTTTTCCTTTCTGCTTTTCCACAATTCAGTCACTGGTACTTGTTCACCAGCTGGCAATGTGCTGATGACTCCAGTTTTATTACTTAGTTACTTGGTAATTGTTAATTTCTATTTGAAATTGATTGAAAATCCAAAGGCCGGCATAGTTTGTTTTCATGTGTAAATCTGTCCCACAATGGCACAGAAAAGTATGAGGGCAATTACCGGTGAGCAAGGAGAGCAGCTGATACACCCTGTATGTGCAGATATCAATTTATCACGGAAATCCACAAAAAGCCTATGCAAATCTGCTACGTATATCAGAAATACAAAGCTACTCTAGAGGTATAAGCTTTACTTTCCACAAGAAAAAAAAAGAATGCTCTACAACTTTCATTTTTTATGCACAAGGGTGTTTATGGATGTTAATTTGAAAACTCGTGCATGTTTTCAAAACTGTGTGCTGTAAAGAATGTGCTCTGGGAAATCAGTGATATTTTGCAGTCTTCTATATTAGTTTACTACATCACATCTAGTAAAAATTATTTTAGACAAGTTGTATGGGTTTTGGTTTTTTTTTTTTTTTTTTTTCCCTGACAGTCTCTAGGCAGGGATTTAAGACTGGAAAGGGCATCCTCTGAGATTAGTCCTCTGCTATCCCACATTACCTAATCTCCTCTATAAAGTCACTACCTAATATACACGAACATAGCAACAGCCACTCTTTTTACTTTCAGTTATGTTTATGAATTGCTAAGTTCACTCTGCAGGTCCTGGATAAAATTGAATTTCTACTGGCTATGCAACCTGAGAGTTACTGCTGACCTCACTTGGCATCCCCAGTTTGGGAACAGCTGTGTGTGCTGAATCAGGTCTTCAGCCTCTGCAAACTAATTCTTCTTTAAGTCAACTGAGAAGCTGGTACAGCCTGTGTGTCATTTCTGTCACGTATAGATGCAAAGCACTTACGCTGAGCTTTGTTGTTGCTCTATAGATTCTGGGTACAAAGCAGCAAGGAGCTTCTAAGGTGGAATCTTGGAGTGGAATGAAATCAATATAAACGTGCTTGGGGTAGAGATCAACAGTCAAAGAGTAATTAAGGTCTCATGCTTAAAATTCAAATTGGACATTTCTGTTCAGCAGCAGTTCTCCTTAAGGGGTTCTGAAGAGCTTGTCTTATGCTGAGTGTATTCTCATTGCATTGATTTTAAACAGCAGGGAACTGTGTGTGTTCATTGAATATTTACAGCTTAGGAACACGTAGACAAAATTCTAGAGTGGTGGGAGGGAAGAGACTACAACTTGGTAGCTGAGTCTTGAACTTCTGAATCTGAGCAATTTATCTTGAGCAAACTGTAAGAGGGATTGCTGCTGGATGCTGCCATCTTGCATACCCTGCAGATTTCCAAAGGAGCAGCTGTGAAGGCAGTTAAATTCGGCGAAGGCTTTCACTGCTATTACTCTAGGGTATTTGGCACCAACAATGAAATACGAGGATATAGAAATACTCTCGAGCCTACTAAGCTAACTCAAGGCAAAAAAAAAAAAAACAACCAACCCTTCCCTCCCCACCTTGCCCCACAACCTAATCCTGAAGGGAATGCCTGCTTCTGAGGATGAGGAATGTGTAAGTGGGTGTGTATATACATTAGAGTGGTCTTGATCACCACTATATCCAAAAGGAACACTTGGATTTCCTCATTGCGTTAAGAAAAAATGATGGTGTCACTGGGAGGGATGTGACAGGGCTAGTTGAGAAGCCCTGAGTGCTGCTGTAAACAGATACTTGCGTTGGAATGAAGCTGAGTTAATTCAATACAGGCTCATTCCTAGAGGACAGGTCAGCTGAGCAGAGGTAAAATACTGCTGAACAGACGGACAACTGCTTGGGAAAGATACTGAAATAGAATAAGGTAATTAGGGCAGGAGACAAACGTATTGCATGACGTTACGTACATGACTAGGGCTAGAATCAGCAGTTACCTTCCTGGAGGTCTTTGACTGTAACACCAAAAGGAAGGGGTATGAAAGTGAAAGCAAAGCAATATTTCTATTATGATTTATTTTATACACTTGCATGCAGGGTACTTTCCATATATTTGAAAAGGATAATCCATGCTTCAAAGCAGTCATTTTTTAGCTACAGAAACATAGAGGTTAGGGAAAGGGGAACTAAATAAGGAACGTATATGTAATTTAAATGCCTAATTACACATCCATAAAATATTTGAAATCGTCAACTTTAAGAGTTAGACCCTTAGAAGTTAGGAAAAAATGGAATTATGGTAGACTTCAAAGCTTTTATTATGGTATATTTCAAAGCTTTTATTTGTATATGTTTTTTTTTTTTTTTTCTTGGCCATGCATGCTGTAGAAGAAAGAAAGGCTAAATGCAGATACCTGCTTATGGAGTTCAGCTCCTGCTACTTCAGGCCCCTGTGTGCATTAGATGCTGGGTGAGAAGGACCTGTGAAGCACGTACTATGGGTCGCCGCACACTTGTCACCATCCTGCAGGCAATTGAAGGGCAGTAGTGAAGTACTGAAAAACATAATTACAGCCTAGGAGCAATGGTGGGCAGTGCAATTCCCAAATGTGCTGTTATATATTCTTTAATTAAACATGGCATAGAAGTGTTAGAGAAGTTTTGTGTTCGGCTTGCAAAGCTTTGTGAAAAGACCTCTGCCAAATTCTGCAGTGTGGCACCCAAGGCTGGGTGCAACCTTCTGGAGAGTCTTAAGTGAATCTGTGTTGTGGACTTCTTGGCCCTGTTGGTACTGCTCTAATGGGTGTCAGGGGAAGGTTGAGGTCCTCTGCAGGAACTCATATTTTGCCAGTGATTTTCTCAGTTATTTGCTGACATCAAAAGTACATTGATATAGACAAATTCAGATTTAACTTCAGGTTCTCGACAGATTTTGCTTTAGAAACCACAAGTTTTTCTGTACTAATATCTGTATTTTCTAGCTACTGATAGAGGAGAAAAGGGAGAAAATGTTTTTCTGTTCCATGAATGAACCACTTTTTTCCCTTCTTAGCTTTCTTTGACTCCCTCTTTGCCTCCCAGGAGGGAGAGAAGAGGAGAGAGACAGCAGACCAGATGGCTAAAGTTTGGCTAAAAAAAACAAACAGTGAAGAGCAGAGTCTTACAATAACAAGTGTTAGGTGACATTAACAAGAGGCAAAGCTACTAGACTGACTTGTAGCTAACCTACTGGTGTTCTTCTGAGACAGAAGCGTCACTCGGGGGTTTCTAAGGATGACTGATAAAACATGTTTCTTCAATCAGCGTGTAGGTCTAGGGAGAAGATTCTTGTCAACTAACAATTAAACAAATGGAATTTTAACTTTCTTACACTTCTGTTACTGAAACGAAGTTTGTTGGTGCAGCGCACCATTGAACTCTTCCTCTCTGTCTTTACTTTTAGGACAGTAGTTGGTGGGAGAATTTGCATCTTTTGGTAGAAAGGCTATGTAAGAAAAGCTTTAGCAATAGCATACACGTTTGAGTTATTTTTCTGAGTCTACTTTCAAGACCATATTCAGCTGTTTTGAATATCTTTCCAAAAGGAGGTTATTGCCAAGGACTTCCTGTGGAGACATACCATGCGTGACTGCCAACACCCCCAGCAGGCAATTTATTGCAGGAGAAGTGCCATGTTAAAACCTAAGTACCTCCGTTGCCAAACGCTGGGTTGTGGACTATAGTGTTCCTCTTTGCAGCTCTACGTGGACATTGTAATGTTGTGTGCTATCTCGGAAGTCCATTCAGGTTTACCTTGTTTACTACTTCTCCTCCTCCATTCCCCATTGCTTCCCCACCGTTATAATCACAGCCTAAAGAAGTGTACAAGTCTATTTCTTCTCTATACTGAGACACAAAAACCGGTAGTCAAAATAGTCTACAGTTTAATTAAAATTAAAAAAAAAAAAAAAATCAAAATTTCTCTGCTGTGTAGCAAATCAGCCAGGAGTGGAGATATGGTGTATTTGAAATATCATCTGTTTGTTTCTTCACGGCCTTTTCTAGAGATGGTTAAAACATTGGGAAGGTGAGAAGATTTATTGTTATTTGAGTGAAATTATGGGTGTGATCCTAAAATTAAATGTAAATAGATGATATTGCTAATGATTTTGCAATCTAATTTTGACCTAATTGTTTTTTGAATTTTTTTTTTTTTTTTTTTTTTTTTTAGAATCTTATGATGACTTTATGTATTCAGGTATTTGTGGCTCACTAATTTTTTAGGTATCTGATTCTTCAGGAAAAAGTACCTGTTCAGCTTTTCCCCCTGTTTTAGGAGATGTACACAGCAATATGTATGTCCATTCCCTTTTTACTTCTGCTTCAATTTAGATACCTTACAGAGCCTTTCAAAGAACTTGTTTCTGTAGAAATCTTAAATAAGAAGCTGGGAGAAATGCAAACCATTGCATTGCAGTCTGATGGTTACAGACATTATGAGGCTCATTTACTTCTCCAAAGCTTAGTTTTCACCGTGAAGGCCAACTTGCTATGGCTGTCCTGCATTTCCTCCATTCTGCAGCCCCTTTCAGGCTGGAGCCTCAGTTCTGGCATAGGTTGTGTTTCTGTGGAAAACGCTCCGGAAAAGCAAAGGTTCTCCAGAGACTCGGGTGACTAAAGATTTTAAAGAGCTGGGCTGGAGCTTTGAAAAACTGCTGTGACCAGACTGGCAACCTATCTGAGGCTGCTGAATGGTATTTGTAAGTGTGTGGCACATAATGCGTGAGCTGCTGTGTGCTGAGCTACCGCTTGCTCCTCTCTGGATGAGTACATACCTCGGAGGCAGTGTGTGTTGCATCACGTTTAAGTGTCATCTTGGATCACCTTGACAGCACGGGGACATGTACAGTTGGTCTGGCTAGCGCACAAGTTTCTGCTCTTGCCTCCAAGTAGCTTTCTTTCCATGCCCATGTCATTTCTGTCTTAACAACTTAAAGAAAAACAAATAAGCAAACTCCACAGTTCAGGGTATCCCCAAGTTCTATTTATAAAGACTGCTTACTTGATGTTACACTGAGACAGCTGCATAGTGAAGGTGTTTATGCTATACACACTTCAATTACAGTATTATAATTTCAGTTCCTTTGGCTGTAGGATACAGCGGTGCTGTGGATCGTGTTTGGGGAATCAGATAGAAAATACAAAGTCATTGAAGTAACATTTTTGTTTGTCCACCTACAGGAAGGGTTGTGACATTTAAGAAACTATCAGCTGTTCATGTGGGTCCGTACGCACATAGCATACACAGTTGTGTGCACACCCATGTTCAGCGGTGCAAGGTTGTTCAGCCTCATGGGAAGTACTGTACTCCTGTTTGTAGAAAGGGGCAACTCCTGTTTGTAGAAAGGAGTCAACAAGCGAAGACATCGATTAAATCTCAACATTTGAAGGAGGAATAGTCCTTGCCTCCTTTTTCTTTGTCATTCTTTAGAAGCTGGGGCACTTGAGCTGTTTCTCTTGAGCTAAGCAACCAAAGCCAAGTTGAGCTTCGTGGGAGGGCCGCCTTTATGCCAGGTGAAAATTTATCTCCATTTTCTGAAATAATTAGTTCTTTTTTGAATAAAGCAGAGAGCTTGTTGCTCCTCCAGAATCAATAAGCTTCTGAATTTGGAATGGTTATATACTGGTGTGCCACAGCAATGCAACAGCTCTGTAAGAATTCAACAGGTAAGTTTTCTAAGCATTGTGGAATTTTTTTTTTTTTTGTCAATGACACATATAAGACATCCTAATTACCTGCTAATTATATTACTGAAGTACAAGAGAGTCCTGTTACAGCTAAAGTGCTTCCTCCCTTACTAGCTTTTCAGAAGACTGCTGAAATATATCCTGGATTAGAGTGAGCAGAAAGAAATAGTCAAGTTAATATGACTTTTTCTCCTTTGAAACCCCTTTGCTTTTCTAGGTTTTGGATAGCAATTGTAGATAATCAGATTTGGTTCCTTCCAGAAGCATTTAGCTGGGTACTAGTGGGCTGATCTGTCTGTCAAGGGAAATCAAATCTCTTGTGTGAGTAGAAAAAGGTTAGGATGGAGGGAAGTGCAATTACAGTTAAAGCTGGAGGCAGCACTGATGTTGTCTTACATCGTTACATCTTCTTTTATAACAGGTTTGTACTTTGTGACTGCTCACAAGCTTATATGTGGAAGAACTGCCATAAGGGTTAAGAGGTTGTACAGGTGGTCTGTGTACAAAAGGAAGTTGTTGGTATTAACAGTCACTGAAACCTGCCAGGTACAACTGCTCTCAAAGCTCGAAAGGATATGGAAGTGATAAGAGAGCTTGTACTTAGCAGATGCATCTAAAGGAATTGGCTAAAAGCTAGAACAAGATTTTAAAAATCAGCAACAACATCTTTCCTCACCTTCCTGGGCTTGTCAGGACAACCCTTTGTTGTCCTAGGTGACCCATTTTCAGGAGCAGAGCCCTACTCAAACTTCAGTTTTGAATGTCAGGTAATTGCCTCTTCAGGGCAAAGAGGCCTTCAGGTGTTGCCAGTGATGGTAAAAAACAGACTGTGTAGTGGTTGAGACTGTATATAGGCTATTGGAAATTACTGGGGCCAGGCTGCCCCCTAAATCTCAGCCCGCCCTGTGACTCAGGACATGCAGACTGAAATCTGCCCATGGTGGTGAGGCAGGGTTCAGCAGGTCTGGAAGACTTTTTCCAGGTATAAAACAGAGATCATTTTTCTCTTTTGATGCTCAGTGAGGTAGTGACAGGGGAAGGACCTGCTACTGGTGGGCTGGTGAGAGCTTGCCTGCCAGCACCTTCAGACTGACGGCAGGGAGGGACACATGGGCAGCCCTCAACAACAGGAGTTTTGTATGTTGTTTTCTTTAAGACAGTATTTTGAGCTGTGTCCTTCAGTTGTTAATTTCTCCATTGCAGTTTTGAGAGTATTTATTTCCTGTATAGTATAAGCATTACACTTAGCTACATTTCTTATTCCATAATATATATTTTAATTTTTGTCTTTACAGTAATAAGTAGAAAGTATAGTCTGCTGGTGTGTGTGTGTATATATATAACTTAATTGAATGTGAAACGCAGTTTGTGTCTCCTCTCTTGAGATTCCAATCCTCCCAAAGGAAGGGGAACATTTAAACCCCAAGTTGTTATTGTCTTTAGATGTGCTGTATCACTTGGTTTCAGAAGGAGCTGCCTTGTCACAGACTGCAACTATAACCTCATGCCCAAGCTAGAGGTTGAGAGGGCAAAGCAGTCATCTTGAATAGAAGAATGAAGAGGAAAAATAGTAGCGTGAAGCATTACTAGTAACCTGCAAGCCAGTTACCAGGTAGGTAACTCTATCTAGAAACATGTTAAGAAAATAGCAGAGCAATAGCTGCCCCAGGTCTGTCTTTGCTGAGTGGAGGCTAAGAGAGATCTTTTCAGCATTGCTGGAAAGTTAGATTCAGGTTTGTCTTCTCCTGGGCTGGAGAAAGGTATACATCAAAGAAATGCTAGTGTGATTTCCCTTGCTTGTCTCGTCTGAGCACTGCTAGTTAATAAAAGTTGGTTTTGCTGCTGGCATGGATTAGGAATCTCCAAATGCTTCATGAAATGAGAGTTATTAATGGTAAAGAGCTTCCTTTGATTTGGTCTGAAATCGATTCTTTCAGCTTTTTTTTTTTTTTTTTTTTTGCCGCTTCGGGACTGCGATTTGCTAGGCTGGCACAGCCTGGCCTGAGGCAAAGACAGATGCTAGTGGTGGAGTTAGGGTTTTCAGAAGCTGTGTGTATCTTTGTGTATTCTTTCAAGATAAGCAAAAGGAAATCAATATTTCCCTTGGAAAACAGATGATGGTTTGTATAAGAAAGCAACTGTGGTTGTAGTATCTAGCCTGTCCCCCAAGAATCCTCTGCCAGAAGCTATCCTTAGTTTGAAATACTTTCACATTTAACATTTTCACTTTTAAATGTGGATAGTTTCTGTTCTGAGCGTGCTATGTATGGGGTGGAATGAGAGGAGACTTGCAGTCTGTCATGGCACATGTTTCAGATGTGGGTGGCAATCCTCATGTACTGCTGTGGGGGTCCCCGGGGAATTTTTGGCAGTGTGAGTCCAGCTGTAGAGGAGTTGTGTAACAGGATGCTTGGCCAAGAGTTTCTAGTGTTTCCTGAATGGTTTTGCTCAGAAAATGAGTTCAGGGCTTTTTTCTTTTCTTCTTTATGTTTAAGAAATTTGGGGGATCTGGGCATGTGTTTTTACACTTGGGATACACAGTTACGATTTTTCCCCAAGGGATTCCAAAACTGGGAAGCTGTAGAAACTGTAGAATTTGCCATAAATGTGCAAGGATCGATTCAGCTGATAAAGGAATTGTTACTTTTGAGTGGGGGGACAAATATTTTGGGTTGAATACCTTTTGTTTGACTTTCCCCACTGAATACAATGGATAGCTGGAAGTAGACAAAGATAGTAGCATTCCTAGAGGAATGTACAGCAATAACTAAGATAATGATTCAGAGTAGAATTTGTATAATTTTTTCCTTTTTTTTTTTTTTTTTTTTTTATTTTTTTAACCAAATG
>JAAGAY010021643.1:0-31815 GCA_011801015.1 Ardeotis arabs
GGTTATCTCCCCCTTTGCAAAGCAGGGGAAGGAAATTGCCAATAACACCTTGTTCCTTGCCACCACTGGCATCTATTGTGGAGATTTACCTTTCTCATTTATGTGTAAATAAGCCCGTTTCTTTCTGACATTGAGCAGCTTCTGCAAGTACCTCTGCATACGGAGCTCATCCCCCTGGAGCGGTGAGCTGAGGACTCTGGATGTGCAGATGGAGTTTGGGAGGACAAAGGGCCTTCAAAAAAACCTCCTGTCTGGCTAATCCCATATGACCTGACATCATCCTCAGCCTGGCTGCCCGCTGAGCACACCTATTAAATTGTGTCTGCTCCGTCATGAATTATGTATCTCTGCATTTCCATTTCACCACGGCTGCTCGTTTGATGAAATTCTCCTCTGTTGATAAGGATTAAGCCACCTTCCTCAAATCGCAGCCCTGCATTTAATAAACTGGAGGGAGAAGGTGTTGGGGCAGGTTTTGCATTGTGGTGCTGCATGGCTGCAGCATCCTCCTCCCAGAAGATGGGAGGAGAGGCGAGCGCAAGCCGAGGGCGGGTACCCAAGGTTTAACAGAGGTGGTGGGGTTGTTTTATATGGTATGCAATGTGTGGAGGTGGGAGGAGGGATGGAAGACCTCATCGTGCATCTTCCTTGTCTCAGCACCGGCACCTGGCGCTGGTTGAGGTGTTCTGTAGCATCCAGCCCATCACCCAGCAGACACTTCTGGAGCAGAAGGGCTTCCCCTGGGTTGGGTACCCTACAACAGAGGCGACGTTCAGCTGCCTGCTTTCTCATCAAACCTTGCAGATAGGAGGGAAAGGGATTTACTCAGATATCATAACCTGAGAGGCCAGCACAAAACCAACCACCATCTGTCTTCATCCTATCTTTTGTCTTTTCCCTGGGGAGAACATCCTAGTGTCCCTAGAAAAGCCATGATTCTGCTTCAGACAGGGGCCAAGCTTGACATGTCACGAGACACAGCACAGATCGCAACAGCTCGTGGGTTAAACAGAGGAGACGTCACGCAGCCATTTGCAAATATTGGTCGGAGTCAAACACAAACAGCAGAGCACACGTGGACCTGCCACTCTCTTTGGTGATGGAAGCCAAGGAGGGTTTGTCCTGGTTAAACACTGTCGGGAGAGGAGGAAGGTGTGTGCGTGTCTGCCTTGGACGTGTTTCTAAGGTATGTGGTGTCCAAAAAGTGACTCAAGGACGGTTCGGTTGCCAATCCTCAAGAGTTTCCTCCGGACACTTTAGATCCCTGTGTGCAAAAGCAGGAGCATTTCTACAGCAGACACCACCAAGAGCGCTCTCCACCAGGTAAGAGGCTGGAGGGTACCCAGAGAAAGGAGAAAACAGAGTCAGAGCCAGGGAACACCAGCAAAAACTGTAGGTTTTTTTTTTTGTGGAAAAAGGTGATCACTGGTGAAATCAGGATATCAGGTCCTTGAGAGCCAAGAGTTAAGATCGTGGTGCTAAAGCAGCAAGTGCCATCCCATCTGGGATGTAGGTGCTGTGCATCCTTGGAGGATGCGCTGGTGGAGATGGGTGTCTCTTCCATGAGCTTGGCAGCTTTCAACCCAAAACCTATTAAAAAGCTTTTTCTTGGGATTTTGCCCCAGTACTCTATCCGGAGTAAAAGAAGAAGCCACCACCTGCCAGGAGGGTTTTACAATGGAGGGAAACGGAAGGTAAGACTGGAGAATAAGATATAGCCCGGCTTGATGTCACTCTCCAGGGCAGTGGTGGCCCAGGAGGAGAAGACACATCTCCTGCCTCCTCCTTCCCCTCAGAGCAGGTACTCTCAATGAGCAGCCAGGGCCCACAGTGGGCTCGTGAATCTGGAGGTGCAAGTGGAAGTGGGAATCTCTGGGAATGGCTGCCTCAAGCTGTGTCCACACCACAGCGCTTAACTTCTGCAGGACAGATAATTATTGCTTCGTTGAGCGTGCGTTTTACCTGGTCTCCACTGGCTGACAGCCCCATTCTCCCTTTGACCAGTGAACCAGTATTTGTTTCCGTGTTTATTTTCTGAGAGGAGGGAAGATTGATGGGATGCTGCTGACGTAACCCCGCTTGCCTGCAAAGCCCATCTTCTTCCTCTGCAGGGGATGCAGTTTGTCCAGGGATGGATTAAAGCAGACCCCCCCACCACACCCTTATCTCACCAGCCCGCTGCTGGCACAATAAACCTTGCAGGCTGTCATCCCCCCCTTAGAGTTTTTTTCCTGCTGAAAATCAGATTACTGAGGCTGGATGTCTCTTAAACTGGATCATTTTGAGGTGGTGGATGCCCCATCCCTGGAAACATTCCAGGCCAGGTTGGCCGGGACTGTGAGCAACCTGATGTGGTTGGAGATGTCCCTGCTCCTTGCAGGGGGGTTGGACTGGGTGGCCTTTAACACTCCCTTCCCACCCAAACCATTCTACGATTCTGTGAGAACTCCTAAATACCCTTTGCTTTCAGCTTAAATGTCGAAAGCAATGTCCTTGTGCGGTGTTCAGCACCAGCAACTCACAAATCCCCAAAGCTCTCGCACAGCTCTCTCCAGTCTGTGCTGTAAGTGGTTTTTTTTTGTCTGTCCTCAGCTCTCGAGTGCCTGGCAGCCTTGCTCACGCCTCCTCAGCCCCTGTGGTTGCTTTCAGTCCCCAGCGAAATTCCCCGTCCTTGACCTCTCCATGGAGCTTTTCTCCTGGCTGCTATTATTTGAGGACTTTTTTTTTTCCCTTTTACCAGGAAGAAGCATACCTGATTCATGCACTGTTTCTGAAAATTATCATCTGCACTAGCTTGAGCCCACAAAGTATATGGACTCCGTGCCTGCACAACTGTCAACTGCAAGGTCAACAGTCTCATTCATAGGGATAACATCTGCATGAATGTGTTCCTTCTCTCAGACGCATCAAAGAACAAAAGGTTTGGAACGATGGTCAGGCTCTTGCCAGGACACATGGACATGCTGCCAGATGTTTCTTCTTGTCAGCTAGCTAGCCACCGGATTGGCTCTGTCCACCAAAGTATGGGCAATTTTCCATAATGAACCTACTAGAAGATGGGAATGTTCTGTTTCTGGTATTGTCTCTCCCTGTCAGTGATTTGTCAAGCCCTGCACAGCTCTGACGCATCCCAGCAACTGGCTGGAGCATCCTGGATTGCCTTGGATCCCACCTGCCCTCCCAGGGGCCTTCCAGGGGCTGGCAAGCAGAGCTGGAGCCAGTGCAGAATGGGAGCATCCCCCCCACACACCCCTCATCTCTGCTGAAGGAGGCACTGGATGGATACAGACCCTGGAAAGGCTGATTCCTCCTTTGCCCCCATGGGCAGGGAAACTGGGGGTGGACAGCAAACTGGAAGGAGTCTGGGGAGGGATTTGGGCAAGGGACAAAGCTGCCCTGCTTATCTCCTTCCACCTTCCCACCCTGCCAGATAGCAGGCACCAAGAAATTTGAGGCTAGATCCATGGCATTCAGATCACTGTGGACAACCTCGTGGTGCAAACATGAGGAACAAGCCCATCCAACCCCCATGGTGTAGCAGAAGCCCCTCTTTGCCCAACTGCACCTTGCAAGGCGGGAGGCAGGCCTGAGCCAGGCCATGGTGATGCTGCCCAGAAGCTTGAGCAGGACTTTCATTGCAACTGAGGGGCTTATAACGGAGCTGTGCCCTGAAGGTGATGCAGGGGAGGCTGCTTGGATGGTTTACACAAAAAAGTATGAAGCTCTGTGGTCTCCAGAGGACCTGTCTGCACAGAGTAGCTGGATGAATCGGCCTCCTTCATCTCTGCCTTCTTTCCCCAGCAGTTTGTCAGTAAATCAGAGAGATGTCAGATGTTATCGGCACCAGCAACTTTTTCTTTTTTTTTGGAAGCCATAGGTGATTTTAAGAGTGCTGAAAAAAGGAAAGAAGAGGTTAATAAATCTTCCTCTTAGCAGTATCCATGCCAGTGTCCAGCATCCGAGAGAGCCGCAGGGAAAGAGGGGAGCCAGGACACTCTGTAAGTGATGCTGGGTACCCAGACTTAGGCACCTGCATCCCGCCTGGGGCTGGCAGTCAGCTCCTGGATGCAGGCACCGGGACAAGAGATGTTCTTCTGCATCCCATCTGACCTCCAGCATGGCACACGTCCCCATGGATCCTGTGTCCCCTCTGACAGCCCTGTGCGGATGGGTGGCTGGGATGCCCTTGGGGTCTCACGTGGTTTCGAATGCTCACATGCAGGCAGCTGGTCTGGGACAAGGGGTTTAATGGCATACGTGGGTGTCTAGAGCTCTGTTGGAGATGCCCCAGGTGTGCAAGAGACCTGGAGGCAAAGCAGGACGCTCAGGGCAGCTGAACTGAGTCTGGTGGAGAGCAGGGTTTTTGATAGGTAGGTGCTCACTTCAGGGTGAGGAGGATATATCAATATATCATCAATATATCAATATAACAATAGATACATCTGCATTGAGTATAACAGGAGGTTAGACACCGAGCACACACTCAAGTATTTCTTCTTAGGCACCTCCATTGATGTGTCTACATGCTGGACCCAAACTGGATCCACATTTTCCACCAAAATGAGATTCCCTAGACTGCTCCATGCCGTAAAAACCTTTCAGTGGTGTTACATTTGCTGCCCAAAAAAAAGATCTCCCCACTACCTCTGCACCGCAGGTCTGAACTCCAATTTATGGGGCTGCCCCAGGTCCAGGGAGCCAGTATCCACAGGTGCACCATCGTGAGCCTACGGCCCCTTTGATCATGCCACTTCCAAGATGAATGCAGGCTGCTTCTCTTCCGCTTGCTCCTTTTCTTCCCAGGACAGATGTGGCTGCCCCATCCAACAGCTAAACCTGATTTTCTCTTTCCTTTGCACTTTTCAGATTGTTTTGCAGAAGCGCAGCTCGGCACTGGAAGAGAGTTGCCATCTATTAATTAACTCGGTACCTGACGGGTGTCATTGCGCTGAATGGATTTTTGAGGACTGCATTGAAAATGACTAAGGGTTAGAAGGGAGTGATTTATTAAAAGAGGTGAATGATGGCAAAGGAGAATCTGATGCCCGTGCAGGGTGGTTTGAAGGGTAAAAACACCCAAAAAAGAAGTGGTGGCACTGCTGAGATGTGGCGTTTCCAGCAATACTGGTTTCCTCACCTTCTAGCCACGTTCACCTCTGTATCTTAGAGGACTACAAAATCTTCATGCGCTGCTCAGATCATGGTTAGACGACAACCCAGCTAATAAGTTCCTTGGCATCAATGGATGTAGCTGAGAGGTCACTACCAAACCATTCCAGTGTCTGTGCAATTAAACCTCCTGCTCTTCTCTGTTTATCAGACCTCATTCTTGCATAGAGCAGCTACAATTACCCAAAGCTTCCAGAAGGCAAAAAAAAAAGAAAGCGTTGCAGTTAGTCTAGTTCTTAATCACTTTTTCTTTAAAAAGTTTGTAGCTCTTAAACCGATGCTAATTACACTTTTCTTATGGGCAGCGTTTTATCAATAGAGCCAACTGGGACTGGAGCTCCAATTACCGTCAGGGAGAGGAGAACTACAGCTGTAGCCGAGCACCTGACTTTTTTCAAAATTATGACATCAACTTAATTGCAACTTTCCAATCCATTTTTCCCCCAATTAATCTAAAGTGCTCTGTTCTTAGGAGAATTTCAGAGCCATGATAAAGCAAGTCAATGACCTGCTTTCTGACTCTCTGCTAAACTACTAATGACTTTTTTGGGGGTTTTTGTCTCTGTTTTAATTGACGATGAACACAGCCAAAACCTGGTTAGGAAGTTGTGAGCAAAGTTGTGCTCTGCCTTTTGCAGCAAGGTTATCCAGTTTGGCTTTGGATGCAGAGAAAAAACTTTGGAATGACTCAAAACTGAGATGTCAGCTGTAAACAAGGTGTTGGCAGCGGGGAGAGGGGAAAGCAGGAGCCCTCTATATGTCCATCACCATCTGATGGTCTCTGCTGGGTAAGAAGCCATCTGCTAACACTCTTCACCTCTCCTACCTGAACCCTCACCAAGGCTGTAGCCCACAGCTCTTATCTGTCCTGCCCAAGAGCTGAAATCCCCCATCATCTCCCCCATCCCTCATTTCCCACTGCTCTGCCCTGATCCTCTATCCAAGCTCCTTCTTCATCCCAGGGCATCCCCATCTCCACCAGGCCACTCTCTCCCACTCTGCCCCGTAGACACAACTGCATGGTTGAGAGCAAAGGTCTCCCCAGCCCAATGTCCCATGTTTAAAGAGATACCAAGGGAAGAAGAGGGCAAGCATGCAGTGGTACTGCCCCCCTAAAAAGACATGCTGTTATCTGTCCCATTCCCTGCCCCTTTGACTCTTAGTTCTCTGGTTTTCCCTGAAGAAGTAAATCCCACCTCCTCCTCCGTGGGGGGATTTCCATCACTTGCAGCTTCCAACATCTGGACGTACCAAAACCACACTTGAGAAGGACCCACAGCGCAGCAGGGAGGACACGTGTAGGTCCGTAACTGAAACGCTGCTGAAATACCCAATTCCCTCTGGAATTGTCAGCGGATACTTACAGACTTCTCAGGAATGCAACTCGCAATTACCTGTGCTGCTTAATTGCTGGCTCTCCTCCAGCCTGTGCCAGCCAGGTCTTCTGCAATTAATGCCTGGACACAGAGCCAAGTGGCACAGACCAGGGATTGCTCCCCGGCAGCAAAGCGGATGAACACCCTGGGTTTTGGGGAGCAGAGGCTTCACCCTTAGGACTGGCGAGCATGTCCCCGGGTTTAGCACGGGAGAGGTGGTGAGGGATACTCCCTCCTCCCATCTTGAGGTGCTCACGGGCTCGGTGATTTTCATAAGATCATGAGGAACCATCATGATCAAAGAGTGAGACCGTGACATTTTGAGAGCAGTGCATAATTCTTCAAAGTGACAGGAAGTCTCCATGTCCTCCCATAATCCGTTCCAGTGGCTAATTACCCTCAACGTTAAAAACGCGCGGCTTCTTTTTGGTTTGAACACTCAGTTTTTGGCCCTTGTCATCTGCTAGCTCTTTGCTGGCTAGAGGTAAGCCTCCCTTCGTACCAGGCATTCTCTGTCTTCGCTGGGAAGCACAGAGAGCAATTTAACAGCCTCTTAACCTTTGCTGTAATAATCTCCATAGCCAGAGTTCCTTTCATCTCTTGCGGCAACACGTGCTTTTCCAGCTCCTGAATCATTCGTATCACTCTTGCCCGCAGCCTCTCTCATTTATTTCTCTGCTCTTTTAGAGCCTGGACACGGGAACAGATCCATCATTTCAAAATGACTTTCTGAAGAGCGAAGCTACAGCTAACAGCACCTCCTGCACAACTTTCTCCTCTTAGTACATCCCAGAGCCAGGTCACCCCAAAATACATGATGCTCAGCTGGTGAGCTGTATGCAGCAAACGTCGTGCAAACCTTTATGGGTGTTTGGGATGTGTGAGACCAGAGCAGATATCTGATTAGTAGGAAACAGCACTGGGAAGGACTAGGAGAGCTTGGCTAGATGCTCACTGTCCCAAAAAGAAGGTCGATGCAATGAAACACCGCTTGGCTAAAAACCTCCAGCAGCGGAGCCTCCCTCCCTCTGCAAGCACTCAGCCCCAAACCACACTCTCCTAGCCAGCAAGACTATCTTAGCATGGTCCTCCCTTGCTGTAATTTAGAATGTTCCCTTCCCTTCCCTTCTCTTTCTTCTCTTCCCACACCTTCTTGCACCTTCTCTTCTCTCCTTCCAGCCATAAAGACTATCTTAGCCTGGATTGCCCTTGCTGTAACTTCAGTCCATGACTTCTTGTCCCACCCCTGGAAAAGCTGTTTATCCTCCTCCTCGTTGCAATGACCTTTTACATAATTGAAGACTGCTATTGTGTCTCCTCACAGCCGTCCTCCCTCCAGATTAAATGACACCAATTGCTTCCCAGCAGCTCATGTTCTCCTGGCCTCTGACTGTACTTATTACTGTCATACGAATGCTCTTTGGGTGTCCTTGAAGCAAGACATTGAAATTGGACCCAGCGGTCCAGCCGTGGTCTGTAAGAGGAGAAGAGGCAAAGTGTCACTTCTGCTGTCACCTCCTCACTGTGTCAGCCCCGGACAGATCACCTGGAGATCTGTGCATGCTGAAGAGGGTAAATAAAGCGTGATGGATGCCACAGGGTGGTACTGGTCCTGCACTCCGGGAGTTGGCTTGCAAGAATCATAGAATCATGGAAGGGTTTGGGTTGGAAGGAACCTTCAAAGGCCATCCAGTCCAACCCCCCTGCCAGGAGCAGGGACATCTCCAACCACATCAGGTGGCTCAGAGCCCCGGCCAACCTGGCCTGGAATGTTTCCAGGGATGGGGCATCCACTGCCTCTCTGGGCAACCTGGGACAGTGCTCCACCACCCTTATGGTAAAAAATCTCCTCCTTACATCTAGTCTAAATGTCTCCTCTTTTAGTTTAAAGTCATTACCCCTATCACTACAAGCCATACTAAAAAGTCTGTCCCCACAATTCTTATAAGTCCCCTTCAAGTATTGAAAGCCCAAGAGGATGCTGCTTCTGGGATTGCACCATACAGGTTCCCCAGTAAGGCCTAACACCGCATGACCATGGAGATAAATTGGTCGTGGTTCTCCGGAACCAGTTTCTCTCGGGGAGCCACGGTGACAGTCCTGAAATTACTGAGAACATTGCTGTCACGGAAAGGAAGACTGAGGATGTACGACAAGAGGAAGGCAATTAAGATGCCCCCGCGCTATCTGAAAGCGTGATGCGCCATTCATCTGTGCCAGAAGCTCTCACATTTGTCAAAGCTTAACGAGAATCAGACATACCTGACCTGGAGGAGAAAACCATCAGCGAGCAGCAATTGACAGCTGTACAAATGAAGCAGGTCAGATTCGACTCTCTGTTCACAAAGGGAAGCATTGGAAATCACCAAACCCGGGTTTCGTTGGTGATGATCGAAGGAACTAATGAGTCTGGAAGTTTTACGAGCAACTGCCTGGGCTGCTGGAGCAGAGTGGTTGTTGGAGAGGGTATGCTGTTTGTCATGATAACCGTACCATATATTTGAAGATTTCCAAAGGAATAAAAAAGCTATTTACAAACCGTACCAAATTTTATAGTCTTCAGTCTGTTTTCGCTCAATAAAAGACTTCTAAGGGTCAAAATTTACATAGAAGCTTTGTGGTGCACTCGCAATATGGTAAAAGCCCCGGTATCATTCGCTGGAAAGCAGCCGTCCCAGGGGTCTCTCGAAGATTTTGACTCAAAAAAACTCTCTGTGCATTTATTTCTGGAAATCCCCAATGTAATAGCTGACACGTTGGCCCCATCATGGGCCAGTGCCCAGACAGAAAACCCCCTACAAACCTCTGCTGCACCAAGATTTCTCCTTCTTCTCTCTTTCCACTGATCAATAACAGAAATATTATTTGCATTCAGAAAACAGATTTCCTCAGAGCTGGCTGGAGACAAGACAGAGAGAAGCCAGGAAGGTAATGAGAGCGGGTGGAAATGCTGGCTGAGGAAACAGAGGGAGTATTTTTATTCTTGCAGTGCTGCAAAGCCTTTAACTTCCACCTGGAAGCAATGAGATCAGTCTTAAGGATTTCATACAAAGACAAAAAGGTCATCTGAGTTGGAAAAATCAGTTGGATTTAGCTAGACTAGCCTTGACCTTGCAGCCTCTCGCATTGTCTTTCCTATTCACAGCCACCCAATCACGAGCACCACAGCCAGGCTGTGTGTGATTCACCTGGAAATAAAAAAAAATATGGAAAAACAAGTAAAGTCTCAGGAGAGTGTACGTATCCTTGGAAACCTCCCTCTTCTTAAAGCTGAACATAAAAAAAAATTCCATTTCACACCAGCTGAGGCAAAGACCATCCCAAACCAGTGGGAATAAGAGTTGTACCTTCTCCCAGGTACCCTGATGTAGTGGGATGGACATCCCTGTGACCACAGCACCACATGCTTGTGGAGCTAGGGGGACCTCAGGAGATGGCCTAGCCCAAAATCCGCACCAAAGGGTGATGAAAAATGGCTGGAGCTCCCTTCCTTCATCTCTTGGGTCGGGGCAATGGCTCCTCAACAGAGCTTTGCCCCGTACCCAGAGCCCACCAAGGAACTGTACGCTGGCAAAGAGCATCATGCTTCGATGCGAGTGAATAACATCCCAGGAAAGAAGGACAGAGATTCATTCTGTACTCTCCAAAAAGGGAATCTTTCCGCATTCTTCTTACTCTTTTTTATCCTCTACTGTCACCATTGCCCTGGGGAGCACTGGCTTGGATTTCCCCTCTCAGACGTTAGGAATGTCCCTGGAACACAGCTTCGGGCAGGAGAACCAGTTCCCATCCCAGAAGGGTCCTGTCCAGGCCTGGCACCACCTGCGACGACACGTGGACCTCTCCTTGGCCTTGGATGGATTCCTCCAGGCCGGAGCCGCAGGACCAGGAGGCACGCGTGGGGCTCACAGGGGATGCCCTGGGCTGCAGGCTCATGGCTTTTTGGAACATGAACCTCTTGGCAGTGCAGCCGTGCAAATTCTAATGAAAAGTTTTCCTATTCCCCTGGGGTTTTGTTTCAAAAGAAAAGCAATTTCCCAGTCAGTTTTAGTTCTTCTGGATATGCTGCCTTCATCTTTGGTGCTTTATGGTGTCAAACAGCTGCCACATTTCACCCCAGGGGAGCGCAAATCCCTGTACTTCTGCCCCAAAAGGGCAGAAATAAACACAGGCGTAGTCACTCATTCTCTTTCTGTCTCCCTTATCTCCGACACTTGAACAAGATTTCTCCTGTGCCTTTCTCCTCCTTGATCTTGCTTTCTTTTCCTGTTCCCATCATCTTCTTATCCGCTTTTCTTCCTTCCCTGGGTTTCTCGAGTCCCTACCTTTTATGCACAAAACCAGCAGCTCTCTTTAATCAACACAGCAATTAAGAAACTCTCAATCACAAGTGTCACCCATGTCACGATTTATTCCTGTCTTCAGGATTTTAAATTAACTTCTTATTTCCGTGTTTGAAGAAATCCGAGGGGAATTAAGCACAGAGGATTGGATTGCAGAGAGAAAGCCCCGCAAAGAGTAGCATCCCTTGTCTCCAGCAGCCCAAAATTGTTATCCCTGGGGATTCACCAGCTGAGAGTTTTATCCCAATGTTTTTTCAAACCTGCTGGGAAGTCTTCCCTGCCCTCCCCATGGTACATGAGGAGACTTTAAGCAAAAAAGAGGATGACTCTCTCCCGGGGGTTTTCATGTCCCCATTTTAGTACAAAGAAAAAAGATCATTATGGAAGTCATGAAGGGATGAGGTTGTTTCATACAGGTTTGGAAACCAGCTCTGGCAGCCACCCCAAAGCTGCCTTGGCAGAGTCTGACTGTCTCCAGCATCAGGTCAACTTCTCAGCTGGGTCCTTGGGGTCCAGGGGGAGGAGGACTCTCTGGGGTCTGAGCCATCATTTGGGAGGACACTAATCCCAACCTAGAAACGCCCATGTTGTCTCCTTGACTGTAGGTTGGCCCATGGATAGAGGCTCTGACCTATCCATGTTTCCATGCTGTGTTTGGTCAGATGAATCTCTCCGCAATGCTGTGGCCACGCTGTCCAACCCCAGCTGCAGCTGACGATTTTGTTTTGACCAAAAAACATGATTTTACTTGATTTGGAGGGAGACTGGAGCTTACTTTTGGGAAGGAGGTGATTCCCAGAGGAATCAGTGCTGCATTCTAGAGGACTAAAAGACACACAGTGGTTTCGGGGTACAACAGAAGCATCTTTCTTTTTTTTTTTTTTTCCCTCAAAAAACAGGTATCCTTAATCTTCTTCCTTTCATGGAGGGAAAACATGGAAGTGAAATATACTCTCTCAAAACTAAAACCCTGCAGCTATCTCTGCACTAAAACCAAGCCAGGGCCAAGCCATGAGCTCCAGGCTTTGCTCATTATCTCCTAGATTGCTTCATCCTTGGCTGATTCCTAGAACACGGTTGCATTGTTGGGTTTTTTTTCCAGAAAACTTCATCTCTGCAGAGATGCAAAGGCTGTGCTTCTCCCCCTCCTCTTATTTACTAACAGAGACACCGCCTTTAGCAGCAAGTCAGCGCGGAGAAGTTCCCAATGCTACTTTCTGGATTGTAACTATCCCTTGGGACCTCAAATTCCACTGCATAAACAATACCGGTCCAGTTGCCTACAGAGGCATCCAGAGCCGCTTGAGATGCCCTTGGGCATCCCAGCAGGACCACAGCTGCCAGCCACCAGCAAAGGCTCGTTGTAGCCCCCGCATCCTGGCCGCTCGCCCCATTCCAGAGGATTTGCTCTTGATCCAAGCTGGGCTGTGCTTAGGGAAAGCTTTACATACATACTCATGTTTATGTATGACTTCTCGTGCGCGCACGTATGTAAACAGCAGCACCGAGGTCTGTGCGGCCACAACGCTTCAGTGGTTCCCTGAACCCAGGGTGAAATTTGGGGGAAGGGGAGGAAAAGGAAGGCCACAGGACTTCTGGCTGAGTTATGTGATGGAAAAGGCTATTTCTCCCTTCATAGAAAACACGCACACATTTATATTATGCCTTATAAATCTGCCCTTTCTCTATGGCTGGACCGAGCACGCCGGCACTTTTATTTGCATTTTGTGCCTCTGGACAAGAAATAATAAAATAGCTGTTAAAAAATGCCAGCAGAGGAGAGAAAATAGCCTCACAGCAGAATGGCAGCTCTCTGGGCATGAGCTTCCCCCAGCCAAGGTCGAGGATGGAAGGCTGCTGCCCCGTCTGCTCATGCTGATGGCACCAAGGCAGCAATGGGATCTGTGGGGCAGGGAGACTGGGATGTGGGCTTCCTCCTGAGAAGACGAGCCTTGGAGGCTAAATTGCAGCAGAAATTGTGCCTGCACAGAGCAGGGCTCCAGGTCTTCTCTCTTTGTCTGAGTTTCCAGGTGCCCAACGTCACAGCTGGAGTGGTAGAAGAGGTGAGCAAAGACCAAGGGAGGTCTAATTCCCTATTAGTTAAGCTCAACCAGTCCCAATAAAGTTGCAGCAGGGTATTTTGGTCCCTAAAGGCTCCTACGAGCTTTGTTGCTTGCTGGGTAGCGTATGTGATAGCCCTGGGAGATGGGGAAACCATCTGGCAGGTGCCCACCTTCACACAGACCAGGACACGGTGGGGAATAGAATCATAGAATCACAGAATGGTTTAGGTGGGAAGGGAGCTTCAAAGGCCATCCACTCCAACCCCCCTGCAAGGAGCAGGGACATCTCCAACCACATCAGGTTGCTCACAGCCCCGGCCAACCTGGCCTGGAATGTTTCCAGGGATGGGGCATCCACCACCTCTCTGGGCAACCTGGGACAGTGCTCCACCACCCTCAGTGGAAAATTTTTTTTCCTAATATCTGATCTGAATCTGCCTCCCTCTATTTTGAAACCATCACCCCTCGTCCTGTCACAGCAGGCCCTGCTGAAGAGTCTCTCCCCACCTTTCCTGCAGCCCCCTTTGGGCACTGGGAGGCCGCTCTCAGGTCTCCCCGGAGCCTCCTCTTCTCCAGGCTGAACAGCCCCAGCTCTCTCAGCCTGGCCTCACAGCAGAGCTGCTCCAGCCCTCTCAGCATCTGCGTGGCCTCCTCTGGACCCTCTCCAGCAGCTCCACGGCCTTCTGGTGTTGGGGGCTCCAGAGCTGGACGCAGCGCTGCAGGGGGGTTCTCAGGATGCCATAACTGCAAAGCTGTTATCCACACTTCCCCAAGAGTTTACCTTCTCATTGTTATCTGCAAAGAAGCCTGAATACAACTAATATTACCCCTACTCCTTTCTGTCTTCTCTGCTGGGCTCCTCTCCCACAAGCTCTGCTCTCACGGCCATCTCGGTTTATTATAGCCCATTCACTTGACGGATGCTGAGGCTTAACGATGGCTTGTAAATGACTGATAGACTGGGAAGCAGCTGGCAACATTCACTTCTAGATGGAGCCCGAAGTCCTCTTGCGGCTGAGTGCTGGAAGGGAGCGAGGAAACTGTAAATAAAACTCTGAAATTATTTCCTCAGGGTATTTCTGGATGTTTCACACTTTGGGTCATTCAAAGCTGCCCAGGCAAAATATAGCCCATGGAGATGTTGCTCTATGAACATCCAGTAAGACTTGGGCCACCTCACTGCTGGCATCTTGACTCAGCTGGCTCCTTCTTCTGGGCACGGGAAGGGGCAGAGGGATCTGGAGGCCACTCCATCCTGTCTCAAGTTCATGTGTGTGTGGACCGTCCTCTGCTTATCCCTCCCTGTAGACTACAGGGGAAGCCTTGACCCTTAGTTTATCAGATACTGAACACGCAGCCGGGTACATCGCTGAGCTTGAGGCAATATTGGCTGAGGCACCCACCCAAACACAATCTCTTTCCACGCAGATTTTCTCCCCTACTATATAAACACCATGTATGCATTAGCCTAGAAGAACTGGAAAGGGTTATTCTTACTCACGTGATCTGTAGGCATGCGAAACTACTTGTCTGGCTCTGCTCTGGATCAAGGGTGACATAAGAAAGAAGTCATGAGGTCATTAACAAGGAGACTTCTTATTGCTTGAGTGTTGCTTTTTTTCTTCTAATTGAATGTCCTCACTCTTGAGCTCTGAAGCAATTGAGAAGAGCAAGCAGCAATCTTTCTTTGATGGTATGGATGATGAGAGATGATGGACCAGGGTCTGGTGGAGGCTGGGAAGATCCACATCTGTCATGGGTCCACAGCAGACCCATCCTTGCATCCAGGCTACGAGATGAATCGAATGATAGAACCACAGAACAATTTGGGTTGGAAGGGACCGTTAAAGCCCATGCAGTCCAACCCCACGGCAAGGAGAGGGACATCTCCAACCACATCAGGTTGCTCACAGCCCCAGCCAACCTGGCCTGGAATGTTTCCAGGGATGGGGCATCTACTGCTTCTCTGGGCAACCTGGGCCAGTGTTCCACCACCCTCAGCCTAAAAATGTTTTCCTTATGTCTAATCTGAATCTGCCTCCCTCTGTTTTAAAGACCCAAAGATAGCATCCCAGATGGTCTTGGGAGCCAAGGGACACCAGAGTAGTCAGCAAAGCGGCAACCTCTCTCTGCTCCTGGCCATGGAGCCCCTCCATAAGGGATTTTTCAAAGAATCACAGAAGTTACTCATTTGAGGATGTTTCCCATCCTCACAACATTAAACCCAGCATTCCTTATCCTCTGGGGTGCTGTTAACAGATAGACAGAAAAATTTCCTGTAGATCTGCCTGGGTTTCACTTGGCTTGCTCCTTCTGTCACCCGCCCAACATTTTAATTGTGGCCTTAGCTGATCAAACTGCGTTTCTGCCTGCTTAACCTATGACAAAGGAAAGAGATATTTTTTAGTCTAAATCCATCTCCCTCCATTTTGAAACCATTACCCCTACGGAGCCCCAGTAGATGAAGCCAAGGAGGACCTGGAGCCTTCTCCTCCATAGTTGTCCATGGCGTCCTGGGTCCCTTTCCACTTCACATTTCATCTGCTCGTTTCACTCTTGCCTTTGCTTTTGTTCAATTCTTTCTCCTTCCCTATTTATTATTAATATATCCATTTGCTGCCTAATTTCTCTCTCCTTTTCTATTATTTAACTATACCCAGGCTACGGGTAGGGTCCTCTGGCTCAAAAAGATGCTTTTAAATTAAAACTGCAGTTATGCATGGACCAGAAGAGATTAGAGGTGTCTTTGAAAGCCTCCATCACCTTCCAGGGCTGGGGTCAGCCCCAGCGCGTGCTGCTTTCCAGCATCCCCAGCACAATGGGATCCGAGGATGTTCGGGATCTGCTGTGTTTTGCAGAACTGCGTCCTTTAAAACTTGGCCACTTGGTCACTGTGCGCCAAACTAAACCTTAACAATTACAGAAGGGCTGTTTTCTTTGGAAGGGTTTAATCTTGCAGCCTGCGGGAATGTTGTGTTCCTCTGACCAGTTCACATCCTGCATGATTTGGTGGAAAGAGGAGGGCAGGAGAGAGCTGCACGGGTGGGAGGTGTGGACCAGGGACCCAGCAGTGGGATGTGCTCCCGGTCCCAAAGGGATGTGCTGGGAAACAACCCCTTCCCATGCATTTCCCAGCATCTGCACAACCTTCTTGCTCCCCAGTCCAGAAACAAGAGGAAGGAGCTGTTACCCCTCCGAGAACCTGGAAAACATCTATTATTTTACATTTCTGGGGAAAAATAATAACATTTCTTGGTGGAAGGAGCCAGGCAGGCCCCACATTAACTCTTGCACATCTTCTTTCCATTGTCCTCTCCTAAAGAGGCTTCTTAGGCAGAAACCACCCTGGTGCTACCTGACCTGGTCCATCACAGTGTCTTCTGTGGCCTCTGCTTGGCAGTGGCAGGTCATGTGGGTCCATCACGACGTGCCGGCCCGTGGGATGCTCTTGCTGGACGGGGGATGCAGGAACATATTTTAAACATTTAGGACTTCAGTTTCTTAAATAACACCATGCAGCTGTGTTTGTACAGCCAAACGTAGTCTGTAATGGGAGCTCGGTGCACATGGAGGCATGCGGACAACTGCGTTTAGGGGGTTTAGTGTGCAAGCTGAATCTCACATCTCGACATCTGTGTAGGGGGGGTGAGGAAAGATGCTTGGGGCTTGAAAATTATCATGGGCCTCATCACTCACTGGCTCATTTCTCTGCTCTGTGTGCAGTTTTCCCTTTCTCCCAGTCTCAGGAAAACGGGTATGTGACACCTGGACGGGTCCAGGAGGGTGGGAATGGGATGGTGGAAACCACACAGGAGATCAGGCATCACTGGGAGATGTTAGAGCTTTGCAGCACACTACTGGCAGCTGATACCTTGCTTGAGCTGCCATAGACCCCTGGCTTTTTTTAGGTATTCCTCACTCCTGCATCCTCTGTTCCCAGAACATCTTCTGCGATTGCTCCCTCGAGATATGAGGAATCCTGGAGACTTTGCAGCTAGGATTTCATGGAACGACATTGGCACGCCAGGCTGTTAATCACAGCTTTTCTTCAGTTTCCTGGAACCAGTAAAGCTGTCATTTCCTCTGGGCTTGCCTGCCATTATCACTAGGGTCCAAGAGTGACACGCTGCCTTGTGCACCCAAACATCTTCAGCACAGGATGAGCCCTGGCTCTGTCACATCTGGCTGTGTCACATCTCTGCTGGAGGGGACAGTCACAAGGGCTATGCCTCTTCCCACTCCGGAGGTAGGAGATCGATGCAACAATGCTCTCTGCAAGACCTTCTGGAAGAGAAGATGGTACTTGTTTTAATCCAGATGGGTTTCAGTCATTTGCTCCCAGATTTCACCCACTCACCTTCTGCCACCCACACGCCCGCCAGTGCCAGCGCCGACACACAGTGTGTGTCTCAGGCTGCACAGGACCATCTCACGCAATGAGGAAGACTGAGGCTCCAGAATGTCTGGTCCTCCCTATCCCTCTTGGATTCCTCTTCACTGGCAATGACAAGATTTTCTGGAAAGAGGTCTGGAGTGGGTATCTCTTGGCAGCATTGCCAGCACCAGTCCAGCAGCCAAAGGGTGGTGTGTGGGGCTGTACAGGAGTGTGCCCATTGGGCAGGGTGGGAGTAGGGCTTTCCCCAGTGTTCCTAGTTTGTTCACTGTCAACGGTGTCCCCATCTCTCAGTGTCCCATCTCCACCCACCTGGCTTCAGTGTTTCTACAGGTGCTTTCACACCCAGGAACTTCCCATCACCCTGCACCCAGACCAACCTCAGCATCTCCTCCTCCCTCCCCTCTCATCATCATGGGCTCTGACGTGCTGATCTTTCTCTCTATGCCTCTGTCTACTCCACCTCTGGAGTCTCTATGCTATCAAGGTCCCTCATGTTGTGTCCTTACCCACCACGGCAGCCTCTCAGCCTCTGCATCACCCTTGTCCACATCTCTCTGTTTTCTTCAGGGTTGCCTGATGGAAAATCTATCTGCAAATATTTGCAAGTATCTGTCTCCATCTCTCTTGCCTCTCTCACATCCCACCTTGAAGGTTTCCCTTGAGAGCCGCCTAAGAACAGAGCTGAGGCTGAAGGAGTGGGTGACTTGCAAACCCAGCCTGTCCAGACCCACATCCCCCCGGTGTGGTCGCTCGGCCTCCTGCTTGCAAAGATTTCTGAAGATGTCCGTATTTGTGCCCAGCCTCTGCTCCAGAGCAGTCCTGCAGGCACAAGAAATCAGAATCTGGGGAAAGAAAAAATAAAATACTAGCACAGAGCCCCCAAAACCTCATGAGTGCAATTTGGATGCATCCATTCACCAATGAGTAGTTAGGTCACGGCTCTGGGAGAAGCAGGAGATGGGGAGGGTGGAAAGGGAAAACTTTTTAAACAGCAGATCTAACAGCAAGCAGGTTTCAACAGCAAGCTTAGCTGGGGAATTTTTGTTTTGTTTTTTTTTCCACTGAAGTTTGCTCAGCTTGAAGTTTGCACAGCTCGGAACCATCTCAGGTTCTGGTCTCTTTAGCAAATGACATTTTAACTAGAAAAGCGAGGTGAGAGGGATTAAAATGTTACGGCAGCCTTTATCAGCACCGTCTGAAAGCGTTTCTGTCCTTCAGAGCAACAGATTAGGATGAAGCAGGGAATACGCTCAATGACGCAGCGCCAGCTCTTATCAGATCCGGAGGATAACGGATGTTGTTCCCTCACCACAATAATTTCAGAGCCTTCAACAACAAGCTCCTGCACAACTTTGTTGTAAGTACATTAAGCCCCAAAGATGAATTTCGCATTTCATGAGCAATCATTACTCAACCTGTCTCCAAACACAGAAGAGAGTTCCTGATTTATTCCGCTCTGTTTGTCTTGGACCTTCAAGTAAGTGCAACTGGAAGAGAAGAGGGGAGGGGACTCAGCAATAAGGAGGAAAAGGCATTCAATTTACCAACGCGGGGAGATAATTTTGTGCCTCAGAGTGCGAGCCGTCATAACTTCTCCGCATAGGACAGCAAATGAGTTCCTGTGAATGCCAGTTTAATTTAAAGGGAATATATGAGCTTAAAGCTCTTAAAAGGAAGGACCAGCATCTTGGCCAAATCCCAGCATCTTCTGCCTCTTTTGTGTTCAGGCAGCTGCCATCTCCTCCGTGTCCTGCCGTGCTCTTGGCGAAGGACAGGGAGGTCACCCCAGAGGAGATGGGATGGTTTTTCTTCAACACACAGCTCATTAATTCTTTTCTTTTCCTGAAAGTATTTGGAGATTCAGTTGAATGAAGAAAGGTTTGTAAATGGCAGGTCCTCTGTGACCTTCAGTGGCACAGCGCTCTAAGGAAATGTTGACCCAAGTAACTAGGACTGCAACGCAAGAACGTCTTTAAAAGGACACCTAAATGCCACACAGCACTGCAGAGCTGGAAACAAAGAAGGGAATCATCAGATAAATGACTGACAGGGATGATTTCCTCGGTCTTGGTCTGATGGTGCAATTACTGCTTACAAGAAAAGCCCACCCAAGTAATCAGTAGCATTTCATGGAATCTGAGATATTTCTTTCTTGGTTCCTGTTGTCTAAAAAAATCACTATTTTGGAAAACACGGCTGTCTCCTACCTCTCCCTGCTATGCACCAGGCAGACCCCAAACAGCGGTGGGTCATCAATCAAACCCAAGAGCAAAGCCAACCATTAGACACTAGCAATGTTTCCTGCAGGACACAGCTTTTCCTTGTTGATCTCCTGGGAAGCAGCATCAGATCAGGCCACATAGGTGTGATTCAGTGATCCTCTACCCGCTACAGGACTACAGGGCCTATAAGCCCTCATACTGCCTTGTTCATGGATAGTTTCTGTCAGTCAAGACACCACAGTGTCCATGCTACTGGAGTGGCAGATCCCAAAATCCACTCTTGTATCTCCCCTGGTGTTGGGGTAGGAATCATAGAATCATAGAATCTTAAGATTGGAAGAAACCTCTAAGATCATCAAGTCCAACCATCAACCCAACACCACCATGCCTTCTAAAGCATGTCCTGAAAGCTGTGCCAGAAGCCTGGCTGAAACCCTGGAGTCCATGGGCTTGCAGAGCCCCTGGGATGTTGGCTCTGTTCCTATCCCCAGACCCAGATTTGTGGTCAAAACCCACAAAGCAAGGCAGCGAACTGACTGATGGCCGTGCCGGAGGCTGTTTTCATGCTTGCCTGCACCACACAGTGATGTCCAACAAGAAGCACAAATTTCTCTCACACATTTCCGTGTCAAAGTCTGCCTTCTTTCATGTCACCAGCTGGGGAACAAGCCTCAATACCGAGGCACATGGTGTTAGACACGGGTGCTGCCAGATCAAATCGCAGCAGCGCTTTGCATTGCTCTATAACTGTCTCAGATGCTGAACCACAAAAGCAGAAACCTCAAAAGCAAGCTCTTCCACTCCTCATCTGACAGAAGATACTTTAAAGTATGAGATTTTTCTTCCCTTTTACATTTGCAGCCATGCCTGCTGTAATTCTGGGCACTAGAATCATCTATTTAATTACCAAAATCTTTATGAATTTTACATTTTTTTAAAACCCAAATAAGTCTTGGCTTTAGTTCTTCCACCCGCCAGCAAGATGCGCAGGTGAAAAAACTTGTTCTTTGGGAAAATATTTCCTGTGATGGTGCTAAACATGTCGCCTGTCAGGTTCACTCACCATCACACAGCTGCCAGCACTGCCACGGCGGCGATCCCGGCAGTGCCAGCTTGCGCAGCATCCCCTCCAGGTCCCAAGACATCCCCTCCTCACCGCTCCTCATCGCTTCGGTTGAGGAGCGCCTGGAAAGGACAGGTTGGAAGGGACTCAACAGCTTCACACATATTTTGGTCTAAGACAAGACTTTGCCTTTGTCTACAGTCAACTTGTGACTTTGGGTGAGACTGATGGGTATCTGCATCTCCCATTCCTAAAACCTTCAGACACCTCATTGCAGTTGAAGTTTTTTTCCTGCTCCTCCACCCACATCTTTTCCCCAATTTATAACTTTTTCTTCTGGAAATGAGTGATCTTCCCTCCTCCTTACAGCTGCCTGCTTGAGAGGTGGCTTCCACATCCCCTTTCTCGCAGGGCAGATTTCGCATCCGAGCCCTCCTCCCTCGGCACGGTCGTTTTGCTCTCAGTGTTGAATCCCAGTGTTATCGATTTCAGGCCCTTTCTCCAATCCGCCGTGAACAATTTGAATTCTAATCCTGCCATCCACAGTGCTCGTGACCGCAGGCAGAAATTTTATTAGCTCCTCTTTCTCTCATCATCCAAGTCATTAAATAAAATATTGATTAGTGCCAGAGACAGGACAGACCCTAGTGAGATTCTGCTAGATAAATCCTTTTGAGTAGGCAGTAAACTACCCATAACCCCTGGAAGTGAAGCTTTCTAATGAAGCTCTTTCCCCTTCTTTTTCTCCTCTCTGCACGATAATTTCATATGATTGATAATTAGTTTATGAGGATATTGCGGGGTAGGGTCAAAATCCTTACCGAAGTCAAGAGGTAAGGAAAAGCATAGCTTCCCCAGATGGGCAGGTAAAAGGAGGAATTAAACGTTTGATACGATCTGTCTGTGATAATCCATGATGTTATTAACCAAGTGATTGTACATGGATTAGCAATTACTTCAGCATCTTTCTGGTGCTCAGGGCTGAGCTGGGTCTGGATTTGTCTGATTTCTCTTTTTTCCCTTTCTAAGATCCTTCAGAAACCCCCAGCTTCTGCAAATTGTGGGGTTAATCGATAGCAATTCAGTGATTCCTTGTCTGATGTTTTCTGTATCCAAGTGGGAACTTCCCAGACTTTCCTAAGCTGCGCATTTCTACTTTTCATATACAGATATATGAATTCTTCGACTTCCTCAGTCCTAGGGCATGGGCAGGCACAGCAATTCTCCATGTTTTTGCTACAAACTGAATCTCTGGGAACAGATTCCAGGTTGCCAGCGGCAGTTTGAGTGAATTTTAATAGAAACATTCAGTGGGTTCTGATATGTGGTTTTTTGTTGGCATTCTGCAAACAGTCAACAAATCCACATGGGACCATCCTCATCCCCTCTGCTGAAAAACCTGCTCCTTCAACAGCAGGAGAATCCCTTTGGGCTTTGACCGCAGCAGGGAGGTGGCCAGGAGCATCCCAGGGAGAGATGTAGCCGAGATAAATAGACCACAGGGATGCTAGGTTGTTTAAAAGCTTTAGCTTTGCTCTTTTCCAGAAGAACGAGCATTGTGCTTGGCTGTAAAGTAGCTCGCAGCTCCGTAAACGCCTTGGATCCTTCCCCACTCAGGTTCACTTAACCCTTGGGAAACTCCACTGATGTTTTTCTTCTCCAGCCTGCAGAGATTTGAACCAACAGCAAATACTCACGTATTGAAGACGACAGCCCAGCGGACACTCTGTTTAGTAGGAAGGGGTTAAAACTCCAGGAACGGCACCAGTGAGGTTGTCTGCAAGATGAAATGAGTTGAAGACCCTCACGGAGATGGAGGTTTGGAGTCTGGGTTCCTCTGGCCCAAGCAAGGGCTCTAATCGTGAGGCAATTAGATTTAAAAAGAGAGGTGCTATGGCTTTCTAGGCAGAGATGTGATGCACACCTCCCTGGTATTCATCTCTGCTGGGTTCCACAAGCTCCAGTACTGTGCCTTGGCTTCTTCAAGCCCGAGTTTGAGGTGCTGACCTCCATTCCTGCCTTGTATAAGAGACCATGGGGAAGGTTATCCCAACCATGGGCAGGTCCTCGCCATGTCAAGTGCTGGAAATGCAGCCGTTTCCCTTTTCGAGCCTTCATCTCTGCTTGGTGGGACTTCAAGGAGCCCAGCTCCCTCTCTACTGCAGGATGGATGGAGTCTGGGTGTTGGCCAGGAACACCCAAAGAACTGCTGCATTTAGCTGTCTCAATTTAATACAGTTGACAAGAGCAATTACTGAATTTGCTGCTCTCACTGTTTGCACCGCCGTTTGTCACTCCTCAGTAATAAGGCAGCCATCCTTTCCGGCTGAGATGTTGGCGTCACATCTTCTACCTGAGTAATTGCCGGCCCCTGGCAAGGGGTTGCTGGGAAAAGCTGGGTTATCTCTCAGCAGGGATGGAGGAGGCGGCCTTGGCCGTACTTTGAGAAAATCAGATGGTCCTGGGAAACTTTTCAAATTCCATCCTATTGTCTTTCCTTTGAGTGTATGTCTCTGTCAAATGTTGTGCTGACCCCCACACCCTCTCTCATCCCATCTCTGCCACTTCCCCAGCTCCTCTGCGGTCGAGCAGTGCCTTGGGCATGCAGACCTTGTCCTGGACGCAGCCCTGCTCCAGTGCTGTGGGTTCTCCCAGTTGATGGGGATTTGAGGGGTGAAACTGTCCTCCGAGGGTGTTAGCACTGAGCATCATCACTTCTCTGTTCTGGCCGGTCCTGAGGAAGTCCCAGCTCTGCCTAGACAAGCTGCGCTTTCAGAGATGTATGAAGGAACCAGAGAGAGACCGGAGGAGACAATGATGGATTTATTAGAGGTTTAGAAAACATCAGCTAGGAGGGAGAGGTTGAATCTGTTCAATTTGTTTACTCCAGAAAAGGGAAGGTCAAAGGGAAATGGATAAGTAAAAGAAAAAAGTTGCTGTCAAGAGAATAACGACCAGGTTTTCCCCTGTGTCTCCTGAGGAAAGACAAGGGGAAGTGTGTTCATTTTGCAACGGAGAAGATTCGAGCTGACTGCTCTGAAAGGCTTCCCAGTGCTTTGACCACTGGACTGGGCAGCATAGACAAAAGGGGAAGGCCAGCTCTAAGAGGGCTGGTCCAGCTTTATTCTGGTGTCTCAAGTCCCTCTGGTTTGAAGGTGACGGGTGGTAACTTGTTGAGGTACTTTGGGGTGGTGCCTTACTGTCCTGGGCACCACTGGTCTACCAGCATCGTGCTGTCTTGGCTATCAAGGGATGCTGAGCAGCTGTTGGCACTGAAAGCTTGTTAGGACTGGGTGGAAAACACATGGGGCTGGGTTAGATCTGCCAAGAAAATGAGTTCAGGGCTGGTAACAGAGGAGGAGGAACTGGATCCATCAGGGGAGGCTTCTGGGCTGGAAACCTCAGGCCACTAGAGACCTCAGGTCACTACAGCAGCAGTGGTGGTGCTTGGAGGCTCCTCTCTAGGACAGAGGCACCAACCTGCCAGCCAGAACTGTTATTTAGGGAGATTCACTGCTTGCCTGGAGCCCAGAGCCATGATGTTGTGGAAAAACTGCTAAGACTCATCCAAATTTCCAGCTTCCCGTGGCTGCTATCCATGTGGGCATGACCGACTCAGCCAGGGGACACCTTCAGCAGAAAAAGATGAACACAGCACTCAGAGGACCCATGTGTGAGCATCATCCCTCCAGCCAAAGGGAAAAACCCAGGCAGGTAACAATTTCCTGGTGCAGAGGCTACAGGGGCTGAGTAAGGCGATGATGCTCTTTCAAGGAGAAAAACTGAAAGCAGGTATGTCCACAGAAACGGCTGGGGCTGCAGCTGTCGTGAGATGAGCAAGCTCAGGATCTGGAGGAAGGCAGGGAAGGTGAACAGCAGTAACTTCAGGGGAAGGCTATTGATAAGGGTCTTGTCGATGAGCTAAAACACGAGAAGAGGGCACACCACAGGAGTGAGGACAGGCAACAGAGGAGGAGTGCAAACGCATTGCCTGAGCTCTTAGGGACACAATCCAGCATGCCAAAGCCCACCAAAGGCCAATGAGAGACACTGTGGTAACAAGAAGGAATCCTATGTGTATTCTACTTGTCAAAAAAAAAATGTTCGGTGAAAATGTAATTTAATTGATGGATGGGGGAAAGGTGGTATTGAATGCTATGGAAAAGACTGAAGTTCTCAGCACACCCTTTTAGCCTCTGTATTTACAGGCAAATCCATCTTCTAGACCTTTGTGTCCCCTAGGATTGTAGGGGAAGTAAATGGAGAGCCCAGCAGAGCAGCAGGACCACTCAGGGAAGCTGGAGTGTTCACATCCATGGAATCAGATGAGTTTCACTGGAGGATGATGAAGGAGTTGGCCAAAAAGTTGGCAAAGTCACTCTCTATCATCTATGAAAAATTGTGATGATCTGAGTCCCAGACAACCCAAAAAGGCTGAGAAGGTGTAGGCTTGTTCGCAAGATGGGCTGAAAACTGGTGAGACTGCCAGGCTCAGAGAGTAGGGATCAATGGCTCAACACCCAGATGATGGCTGGTAGCAAGGGGAATTATCAGTCTTCAGGGATCAATACTGGGGCTGATGTTGTCCAATATCTTCATCCATGACGTCTATGATAAGGCAGAATGCACCTCAGCAAGTCTGAAGGAGTTACTAAATTAGAAGAGGTGATATGATGAATGGGACACCTTCACTCCAAAGGGACCTTGAGAAACTTGATGGTTGGGTCAACAGAAACCTCTGGAAAGTTCATCAAGAAGCGTGAGGTACTTTGCACCTGGGACAAAATAAACCCACTCACCAGTACAGACTGGGAACTGCCTGGGTGAGTAGGGACCCACTGGAAAGAGTTACAGAGCATGTCAAGTTGAATTTAGGCCAACAGAGCACTCTCATCATGAGAAAGGCAAACCATGCACTGGCCAGCATCAGAAGGATCCTGAGGAACGGTTTTATCCTCCAAAACTCAGTCGTGGTGAGCCCACACCTGGGATAGAGAGTGAGGATTGGGGCTCCCCAGTTCAGGAGGGATGGGGATAAAATGGAGAGGGCCTGGGGAGGCCCTGGGGCACATGGTCAATGGGAAGAGTTTGAGGAAGCTGGTTTGTTTAGTCTACCCAGAAGGATGCTAAGGGCGATCTAACACCATCCTACAGCTACCTGAAGGGCAGAGAGAATGGATCTAAACTCTTTTCAGCCACAGCAGACAGCATGAGGAGGGGCAACAGCCACAAGATGTGGGTTGGACACTGGGAAAAGCTTTTTTCACCAGAAAGGTGGTGCAGCCCTGGCACCACAGGGGCTGTGGTGTCTCTATCCTTGGAGGGTTTTCTAGGTCAGGTCAAAGTCATGACTGACTTCACCTAGTGTTGGTGATGGTCTTGCTGACTAGATGACCTACAGAGATCTCTTAGAACATTTCTGTGATCCTGACCCTCAAGGCAGGACAGTTGAGCTCTTGAGAGGCTCCTATAACACTATATTGAGTGACTGCTTAAACTGGAGGGTGCATTGTGCTGGAGACCAGCCACCATGACCTCATTGTTACCGAAATCCGGAATAAAACTCCTGAACAGCACTGAGAAGTTAAGAAGCAGGCATCCTTTATTGCAGCGCTGGGCACACGGGGGATCGCTCTACCCAGTGTGCGCACCTGTTTGATCAACAGCGGGGTTAAATACACACCTGTTCTACATATTCACTGGATTTCTGAGAAATATTCTACATAAACATTAACTTTCTGAGAAATCATTATAATATTCCCCCACTCACTCGCGCATGCTCAGTCTTTTGAGTGGAGGGTCTTCTGGTGGTCTTGGGGGTCATCAGAGCACCCCCTCCTCAAATTCACTGGTTGAACCCCTCCTTAAAATCTCCATATATGGGCTTGGGAACAGGTCGCATTGCTCCTTGATTTTCTGGCTCCAAAGTGATGGCTCAGGGCCTATTTTCTACAAGTGGTGTTTGGGGCCTACCATTGTTCTGCCACTCTTCTTAATTACCCCAGACATGCTGGGTTAACTTCTAACAAATGAGATGTTGTAACAGTCCTAAGACTCCCCATTCCCTCTCAGGACAAATAGATTTCATATAAAATTTATCCTATGTGACTACAGTTCTACAGTTAGCAAGAATCACCTCATATTGATATTTAATCGTCAAAAATCATATTATTCTTACATTAAAGCAATCATTGGTTAATCTCACTTAGCTCTACTGATTGGGGTCCTCGATACCCAGATCGAGATGGAAAGGGTAGGGGGTCCATAACAGTTTCCTTGGTTTCCTAAAACACAATGCTACAAGTCAATTAATCTTTATTAAGATCTCCGTGGTTAACCGATTTTAAACAAAACTTAAACCTCTAAGGCTACAATGCCCGTGACTATCATTGGTTCTTAACACTCCTATATTCTACAATTTACTTTTGATCAAGGTTAGCTCACTTTATTTCAAAATTAATTTTTTAACTTTTAATATTTGCAACAACATCAAAACACACTTACAAAGAGTGGCAGCATATGATGAAAACATGCTGTAGATCACGGATGGATCTGCAAGGGGTCGACACGAAGAGGGTGATTTAACAGTGATAACTACGCAAAAGCAGCTCCCAGCCTTGGAAATATTTTCCTACGGAGCCATCTATCTCTGGTACCCAGCTGGCTGCCTTTGCTGGACCTGGTGCTGCCCACCCAACCTCCTTGCACCTTGCAAAGCCTTCTTGTAGTTGGGGAAAAAGCCTTCCCTCCTGTTTTAACTCGTCCTCTTGACGCTGTACAATTCCCACCAGCCCTAAAGGCACCGTTTAACCTTCAGATCTGTGACCCCTTGGTACCACAAAGTGCTGCACAGAAGCATCCACTGCGTTCAGCTCCTGGTCTGGACATCTTCTCTACACCTGCCTTGCTGTGGGTTGTCTCCATTAGCCCTCCTGGAGCACGAAGGAGAAAGGCTGAAGAAGTCAATGGAGTTACAGCCCAGCAGGATTGACTCGTGTTAACCTCCCCTGTGCGATTTATGGCTGTTCCCTAACATATGTCTTTAAGTGCTTTGTAAAATCTATTTTAACCTGTCTCCAGGGGAATATCTGCTCTGGGGAAAACCTGGCAAAGCGTAACAGCGCAGGATGGATTTTGCTGATGCTACATCTTCCTTTGCGTCCTTTTTTTTTTTTTCAGTCTTCCAACCTGCTTGCCCCTTGTTCTCCATCAAACACTCCTCCTCCCACCTTGGTGCCAACAACCTTTTCATATTTCCTGGGTTTTATCTCCCTCCCCGCTGACAGCGGGAACCAGCCTTCCCAAACTGCCTCTTTTTAATCTTCTCTTGCAAGTCAGTCCCTTTCAACAGCGTTCTCGAAGAGCTCAGGGGAGGGGGAAGGGGGAAAAGCAGTTTTATTTCTCTTTATAGAAACTCCAGCCCAAATTAATGGAAATTAACACAGCAAAAACATAACGACATGCCTATAGGTGACCACAAAGCCAAGGCACATTGTTTGCCGTTGCCTTGGATGATGACCCACAGGGAAATATCTGCCAGAGGGGCGATGAGGAAAGGAAGAATTCGGGCGGTACTAGCTTGTGCGTTGCCTGAGAAAAATCCCCGTGTGATGTGACAGTTTTCCAAGTGGGAAAGTGATGCAGAACCCCAAGCCCAGCAGTGAGAACAAGCCATCCTGTGGTTTGCTTCTCCATCTATCACGAGCCTGGCACGGCAGACCCAACAGCACAGGACGAGCAAAGGGTCAGCGGCAATTTTGCAGAAGGATTGGGGTGATGGTTTCAAAATAGAAGGGGGTAGATTTAGATTAGACATTAGGAAAAAAATTTTTATGCTGAGGGTGGTGGGGCACTGGCCCAGGTTGCCCAGAGAGGCGGTGGATGCCCCATCCCTGGAAACATTCCAGGCCAGGTTGGCCGGGGCTCTGAGCAACCTGATGTGGTTGGAAATATCCTTGCAGGGGGGTTGGACTGGGTGGGCTTTGAAGGTCCCTTCCAACCTAAACCCTTCTATGATTGCACCAGCAAACCAAAACACAGAGCCCAGGACTCTTGGACCTCTGCAGTGGCCAGGGTGTGCTACTCCAGTGCTCGAGCATCGTCTGGTCCCCATCTGAAGTCAGCTGTCCTGATGGTAGGGAGCTGCAACCTTTCTGACTTTATGAAGTCGTTCCACAACCCCATCCAGGGGTATTCCTGGCAAAGCACGTGGCAGCTCTCGACTTTTCATGCTGTACAAAACAATTTGTGTTGGTATTAGTTTGCTGTGGTTTGGAAAGTACCCTGGTTGTGCTGAAGAAGGCAGAAAACTGTCTGCAAGCCGAGGATTTTTGCTTAGCCAGGAAAGAATCTTCTTCTCTATCGGATGCAGTGAGGATGCCACAAATTAATGGGCTACCAAAAGCTGGAGGGACCACTGTGCACATCACGGATCATCTCTTCCCTACTCCTGTACAAAGAATGTTTCCAGGGATGGGGCATCCACCACCTCTCTGGGAAACCTGGGACACTGCTCCACCACCCTCAGTGTAAAACATTTTTTCCTTATGTCCAGTCTGAATCTGCCTCCCTCTATTTTGCAACCATGACCCCTCGTCCTGTCACAGCAGGCCCTGCTGAAGAGTCTCTCCCCACCTTTCCTGCAGCCCCCTTTGGGCACTGGGAGGCCGCTCTCAGCTCTCCCCAGAGCCTCCTCTTCTCCAGGCTGAACAGCCCCAGCTCTCTCAGCCTGGCCTCACAGCAGAGCTGCTCCAGCCCTCTCAGCATCTGCGTGGCCTCCTCTGGACCCTCTCCAGCAGCTCCACGGCCTTCTGATGTTGGGGGCTCCAGAGCTGGACGCAGCGCTGCAAGGGGGTCTCACCAGAGCAGAGCAGAGGGGCAGAATCCCCTCCCTCGCCCTGCTGCCCACGCTGCTGGGGATGCAGCCCAGGATGCCGTTGGCTTTCTGGGCTACGAGAGCACATTCTGGGCTGCAAGCACACACCTGTGTGTAGGCACTTGTGAAAAGGGCTGTAGGCTCTCTTAACCATCTTCTCAATGAACAAAAGACACTGCATAAAAATATGCAAAAAAAATAAAATAAAATTAGTCTCTCACTCTGGGGTATGTTAATTAGGTCTCTAAAAATGGCTGGGCAAACAGTCTGGTCAAATATCTAAACCAGCTTCTTGGCCACTGACCTTTCCACCACCGTACTTCTCCACGCACCCCAGGTCTTACCACAGGACTGTTTGCCAGGGTGTGAGGAGTTAATGAATTTTCTCCACTGTGTATCTCTTTTCCTTTCTGCATATTCGGGCTGAACTTAGAAGTTTTGGTTTCTCTACTGAATTCCATTCTGGAGCCAAAAATTACAAGTTACCCAACGGTCTGTGGTTGCACGCTGATGGTATGAGACCAGCAACACAATTCATGCCTGGGCAGAAAGGAGTCCCGGGATGGGAAGAACGCAGAAAATAGAGGCAGTTGCACCAAAATAACACCAGACTCGACTCTGACGCCATAATTACAGCTGCCTCTGACAGTAACCTCTTCAAGGAGCCCAGCAATTCGTCTGGCTCTGTGGTCAAACGGGTCAACCACGAGCTCTGCCCGGTCTGCAAGAGGGCTGGGTTAGACCTCCCTTTCTCTTGCATTCCTGGGAAACGTTCTGCCTTCATCAAACTGGAAAATGGGAAGGGCCACTTAAAATCCACATGCCTCAGTAAGCTCCCGTGACAAGTACTGATGATGCAAAAAAAATAAGAATTATTATTATTGCTGCAAAATGCTGCCAAGGCACGGCAAGTCTGCAGCTGCTGGAGTTTCTCTCCTGGGCTGGATCTGTGGTTCTTTTTGGTGTCCACCTTCCCTGTCCCACTTCCCTCCCCCGTCCCTCATCACCAAAGCAGCATCTACACAGCAGCTGGGTGAAGCACGTGAGCTGGTCCTTGCAACGGTCCACAGCCTGGGACAAAACTCCCATCAGTGTCAACTTGAGTTGGATGAAGCCTTCGAGGAAGAGAGACCATCTAACACCACGATGCGCAAAAAGAACAAGAACAACTGACATTTTGGGGACAAGGACAGACCATTCTTCATGGAGATATATGGGTTCAGTACAAAATTGTTTCTTAAAAATGATTTATTTAAAAAAAAAGTCAAAACAAAACACTTCAGCTATATGGTTAATGCTCTGTGCTGGCATCACCAAGACTGTCAGCAGGAACAAATGCTTTGGAGGACATAACTCCAGAAGACTGCAGTGTCCACAGATTAATGTGTGTGGACTGATCCACGTGAGGGAACAAGCTGCACCACTGACATGGAGGAGGCAGGCGCAGAACAGACTCCCATGGCAGTATGGAAGTTTTACATCCCACCCAGAAGATTAGGAAGCAGCACCATGGTCCATCGCTGCGAGCATCCATTCTTCACAGTTCAAGTGTGGGATGATTCACATGGCTTCGCCTCCCCAGACACGGATCATTTTTGGCATCACACTTTGGATTCTGGGCTCTTTATGGAGTTTCCTGCCAGTTTCTCCTTCTCTGGGTCCACCTTTGTCTCTGCTGCACTGCTGGCTTCCTTCTCCTGCCGTCTGAGAACCATATACACGGTCACGAAGCACAGGAATGCACCCACCTCAAAGAAAAACTGGAGGCCAAGATACCTGCAGTGTGGAAACACAATGAATCAGGGTAGAAAGGGCCTTCCTATGTGCACCAAGCACCAACATCCAATGTCCCCAGGCACCCCGCAGACACCAAACGCGGGGATGGGCTCCTTGGGCACATTCAGCAGTGGGCAAGCAACTGCTGCAAGCCTGGGTCCCGTGAAGGGTGGCAGAAAGAGGAAGAATAGCTATCAAGATGCACTTCTTGGTGTTACATGAAGAGATCATATCTCCTGGTAAGAAGGAGGCATATAAAGACATGTCTTGGAGTTGAGGGTGAATAGGACTTGCTGCAGCTACTGGTCATTCAACAACGGTGAATCTGCAATGGGGATGGAAGACCACCTACAGCTCCCTTCCAGCCTCCCCACCGTGCACAGGCTGGATTTGGTGTCTTCTGCATGTTAAGCTGGGCTGTTCTGTTGGAAGATGAACCTCTGGGTGCAAGGCACCCTGGACAGACCCTGCACCACCTCACAGGCAGCTTTGGGGCTGGGGTCACCCCTGCTGCTGCATTACCTCCACGGAG
>JAAGAY010021679.1:1324-28302 GCA_011801015.1 Ardeotis arabs
CTCATTTCGGAATAGAATTCTCCAGAGGAAAATCCATGGTAATTTTACATAAAGTTTGAATGTTTTTATGTATATATGTGTGTGTGTGTGTGTATATATATATGTAAAAAAATCAGTTCACTAAGTTTAAAAGAAGATATATGTTACAGTTTTCCCAGAGGAAACAAGTACTCATTTCATTTTTTAAATCTGAGCATGTTAAGATGTAAGAAACATAGCTACATTTTCAAATTACCTTAGCTCAGCCTTGTCTTGACACTGCAATTATGCTAATTAAGAAACTTTGGTTTATGGCAGTCTTAAATTAGATTTCACTGATTTTTAAAACACCATTAAATTTAACCCTCTCATCTCATCCCTAAATAGCATCCCTCCTAACATTCTGCGTTCAGAGATGGGGTGCAGCACCACAGCAGTTTAAGTTGACATAAAATCAGGCTTTTATGATTCTTCTTTTGCTGATACTCAGTTCTGCGCTTCCTGTGTGCTGGCCCTGACAGTGTCATCTCTTGGTAACCCAGCTCAAGGGGACTGATCCAGCCAAGAACAAAGCCTATGTGAAAAAAAAGGTGTTACTGCTGAACGCCCAGAACTGATACAGGAAGGCAGCATGGGGCAGTGGCAGGACTATGGGAGCTCCAACCATAAATCAGCTTGAATTGTTGGGAACATACACTCTCAAAGGATTCAAGAAAATCTGGTTTAATCTATCCTTCAGGGAGAGGCTAGATGAATTAATTTTCTGACCATAGCACTTAACGGTTGTCTCAAACCTTTATTTCACGTCCTATACTTTTCTTCTTGATAACCTTCCATCCCTCCCACATACTCCAAACTCAACTGCCATTCTCTTCCTTCAGCTGCACAATTTTGAAAGAGTTAAAAATATTAATCGCATATTTTCCATCGAGGTTTCCCCTCCCTTCATTTAGGGTATAGAGAGCTCTTCAGCTGTTTCTGTTTTACCTTCAGTGATTGTTTTCAAAGCTGACTACTCCAGTAAAAGCTTCGGTACCAGAGTGGAAGCTGTCAGAAGTACCTCTATCCTATCTACTGAGGCTGCACATTTCCAGAGACAGCCGTACTAATTTTGTGAAGTAAAGAGCTAGTTTCCTGTTGCCTGTAAAAGACAGCGAAGAGACAGGTCCAAAGAGGCTGTGCTCTATAATTGGAATATGCTGTGAAGCAAGTTACTATTGGAAGCCTTAGCTGAGGCAGGCAACGTGCCTTGTTAGGATGTCTAACACTAGACAAAGGCACCGCTCCTCTGTGCCCTCAGCTACAGTCATGTTATGGCCTGAGTGTAACAGAAGGTGGAAAACTGCTCCCTAGTCAAGGTTTTCGTCTTGCGGAAGGATTACTGAAACTCATTAAATGGGAAATAAGAGTTCCCCATTTACATTTACAATATTTCAGTTACATTATAGTAAGATGGCTGTGGTGGAGTATAAAGACCTTTTGACAATGAAGCTGTAAACAGTTAAAAAAACAGCAGTAGTGAAGGACTTTAGTTTGAAGTGATTCAAGGCTAATGTGCCAAGAATTTCAGGAATGCTGCATAAATTACAGACAAGTAATCACATCAAGTCTCTTGGCACTCAGAAGTTCTTTTTGAAGACTATTTATGGGGGTAAAATGGGGTGAAGGTAATACTCGGTAAGGAGCTGGCAGTTAGTAAACAGATGTTTACATAGTTATAAGATTTCAGCTCCTGGCAAGAATAAGATAATTTGTTTGATAAAACACTTAAGCATAGTATGTTGGACTGTGTAATTTTATTCAGACTCAGAGCCAAAAATTTTATCAAGTGAAAGCATGTGGTCGCTTTTCAGGTTGGGAAAAATTCATTATAAACTTTTGTTTTGCAGGAGAGCTCGCATTCCAGTTTCTTTTTTTTTTTTTTTTTCAGAATTACTACTACGTGTCTGTAAATAGAAGTCAAGTTTTCAGAGGATTTTTTCCTCCCTTAACAAAAGTGGTCTGAGGTCACATTTTTAAAGCTGGTAGAGGTTACTGATAAAAGCAATTAATGTTACATGCTTCTATTGCAGCTACGTGCTCTAGCGTAGAAGACCTCTAACCTTTAAGTAATCTGAAGTGGTGAACTGAAAGACTAAATCTGTATTCAGACACATTCTTAATCAACCCCAACAATAAGGCTGCAAGGGGAAGAGTAAAAATTGTACATACAGGTTATGTAACAGAAACTTAGTGAAGTACACTTAGTAAAAATACTCAGATTTAACAAGGTTGTTCTGACCTGGTTCCCTCCCCAGCTACACAAACTTGTGCTAGGACAAAACAGAGGTGGGAGGAAGTGCTCAGGAGTGTTCCCATACCACTGCTGATGAATATCAGACTTCAGCACAAGGGAATTAAAAAACAAACACCCATTTCAGGGCAGCACAAAAAGGCTCCTGTCTGCCTTGGAAATAGGTGCTAGAATATTTTCCAGCAACATCACCATCTTCAGCCTAACTCTTAAATTAAATAATAGATCATATACTGAAATTTGCAGGAGTGGATATGGGAGGGACAGACCCCACGGCTGTGTCCTATGAATTGGGAGGGTATATGCCCTCCTGTCGCAATGGGAGCGTTAAAAGGGTCCTGAGGTGCCCCTCTCTCTTCCTTCCAGTAAATCAGTGACTAATGTCAGCTGCATTCTGTGCATCCGCAACAAGCCAAGAAGCACCAGAGGGGGATTTAATTTAAAAAGAGTTGAAATTTGTACCGTGTGCCCTCCTCCCCACCATCTGGCTAGTGGGGACATTCTGTACAAATTCAACATGCCAACTGCCTATTCAGAAGGAAAAAGAAAAGTTTCTCTTTCAATAAAAATATTAGGTAGTTCCCATTCCATCTTTAAGGCCCTCCAACATAATCCAGATCTTCTGAAGAGTTCTGAGAATACAACCCTAGTTATAGGCTACAGAAACTGGCAATGATGGATCAGCAAAAGACTTGTTTCCTATGTGAAGTTCAGCTTAAAGTAAATTATAACCCTAAAGATTCTATATACTCTTTGAAAACTGCTCAGAATCTGTTTATATCTAATCTGATACATGATTTCTATCATATATCTTACATATTTCATATATTTAAGATCAGAATATTATAATATTGTTATATTAAAAGATGTGTTAAGGTACTGTTATGAGATCATATTTATCATATCACATCACATATATCTTACATTGTATATTTCTATGATTCCTATCATAGCTATGATTTACTTAATCATAAATTTATATGCTTGTATCTATCATTAGGTTATACCTAATCATATATATATCCAGCCATATATCTATGGCTTATTTAATATGCTGAACTAAAAAGATACCAAGCTGTAAACATTTCTGATTCATAACTCATTGACCTGTGGAAAAATCATCCATCTAGGAAAAAAAAACCAAAAACAAACCAACCAACCAAACAATCGTTGGAAGCCCCTGACATTGTAGGAGCAACATGAATTAATCAGAAGTTACTTATGTATGTACGGCAGTAGGAACCAGAATCTTGATTTTGCTGCTCTTGAAGTTACAGAACAGGACTGCAAGAGAATTTTATTCAGTAGGTATAGATTCCAGTAAACTAGGTGCTTTTTAAGAATGTGTCTTTTATATCTCCCATAATTTTCACTCCAAATTGTTCTGCTTTTCTGAAAAGTTGATCTTTGGTTGTTTACAGCCTCACACCTTCAACATGTCTATACAGTCTGATGCTGTTTTTCACTTCCTAGGAGATTACAAAGGGTTTTAAATTACCTAACCTTAGTGCTGCAGTTTTTCCTGTTTATAAAGTCTGTTATATCCTAAGCCATAGTCTCACTGGAATATCTGAAGAGAGAGCTAGGTTTGAAGAAATTAAGCTTTGCAGCAATTAAGCTATTACATCCTATGGAGTCTAATCAAGATACTACTTCTAGGGTCGGAGTGTGAAGAATGCAGAACTGTAACAGAGAAACTGAAAAATCAGTGAGAAAAAAAATAAGGTCTATTTTTAGATTTGCCAAAACCTTTAAAATCCCATTTTCTTGTGCAACAAATATGGTGTGTGTGACAAAAGGAAAACTACAATTTTTTTTCCCCAAGTCCTAGGCTACTTAAAGAGGAACATCCATTTTGAAGAAAAGAATAAGTAACTTCATACATTTCTGCATCTCTTCACACAGTGGCTTCTGATCCCAACAGGCACTTTTTAGCAGGTACTTACCAATGAATTCCAGGTTTACTCCAGGTATACAGGCTTCACAAGCACATATCTTTAAACAGAACTTTTTTTTTTTGTTATGTTTACATTATTTTGAACCAGCGTAGTCATTTGTGACAGTACTCCCATTCAACCTTTTAGAACAGTTGTGGCATGACATCCTGTCCTCTTATGTAAAATTAGTCCTGCTCAAACACAGCACCTCTTGGAGCACTGTAATTGAAGGAGCAACTACATGACATTTGTTCAGGTATAAAAGTTTCTAACAGCAATGCCAGCACTATCCAAGTGCTATACATAGGATGGTTGCAATTATCCTGTTTTTATGTTATGCCTCACTGAAAATACCACACATTTATATGAAAAGCAACCACTACTACTAAGATTGCTATCACTAATTCGAGTTTCTCCCTTTGTCCTAAGGACTGAATTCAGGCTGTAGTAACCTATAAGAAACTTCCTGTGGATACAAAGCAAATACCATGAACATACCATGGCATGAACACCAAAGAAAGGCTACGGCCAAAGCCCAATCCCTATAACACTGCTGTGGTAATAGCATTTGCGGTTGCTGGGCTTTAATATCCTATTCTTTGATACTACATGCTGGTTCCTATTCCTATTCCTAACTGCACAATTATGTCAAAGATGTTTGCCTGTGCCAAAAAAAAAAAAAAGTTTCTAATCCTTTTAGTTTCATAGAAAAGCTTGAAAGCATGAACCTCAAAACTTTAATAGAAAGGCCAAATGAAATTTCTCTGAGAAGAAATCAGAACTTGAAAGGCTACGTCATTTTTGTAATTGTTGGGACTGACAGTTCTGGAATTTCTAGCATTCAAAAGCATTTTCAACTAGCCTTTTTTAATGCCTCTTGTGCATTTCTGCTCTAATTAAATTTAAAATATGGTAAAAAATAGGGCTGCTATAATCCTATCTAATTTCCTGGGGAGAACTGTGAATATATACATGTGTTACTGAGTGCACGTGAGCCTAGGACCTCTTCATTGTAACACATTCAGTATATCTGATGGTGTGATAAGCTAGTTTGACAGGGCACAGCTGAATAAATTCAAGTAAGAAAACAGGAATCTCAAGCATCTGTTTTGTTTGACTATCTCAGAAGTTTAAGTGCTACCTAAATTTTGGTGGGTTTCTTGTCTTTCTGTGGCATTAGAAATGCTCACATGAAGGTCCCGTAAATTAAATCCAATCCATCTGTATCTGGCAGACTTATTCACAGTTTTAAAAGGGAGGAAACAGTGGGATGGAACAGAGAGAATTTTTAATAAAAAACAATGTGTTTCATTTGTACACAAATAAAGCTACAGTAATGGAATATATCTTAGTTTTGAAATCTTTTCTCTTGGCCTTCAATCCTTTACATACTTCTGTTTACATACACTGCTCTACCAGTTATTCAACTAATGCTGTAAGAGTCCAGCTTAGTCTGTCTTTAATCTTTAAGCTTTCTACTGCACAGCCCATTCTGTTAAGGTTTTTCATTTCACTAGATTTCAGAAGCAGTAGCCAGCCTGCTCCACTCCCCCTCCTTTCCAAGCAATAGTAGTCAGCAGCAGCCATTCAGTCATGATACTAGCCTAAGTGAAGAACCTGACCACATCTGATTGAGATTATATCAGTTTGTCACTGAAATTGCCTAAATGAAAAATAATATTTCAGGAAATGCAATACAATCCTATTTTAAGTGTCAACAATGTAAGAATTCTTCAGCGGATCATCTCAAATTTAGACTCCAAAAAATAAACAAACATTGACCATTTAGATTAATAAGTTTTCAGCTTCTTACAATAAGAATTTGAATAGTCTAAACCATTAGTCAAGAGCTGCCACAGTCCATAATTGGCTAGATAAGTTCTTCAAGATGCTAAGGAACCACAGCTTCTCTTCACTTTTGTCAAAAAGGCAGAACCTCAGTGTCTTAAGATTAGGATCCTTGTTTAGCGTAGAGCTTCCTTTAAGTGGTTTGTATTAGTTACTGTTTTCTTATGGCAATACCCAAACCTGCTCATCTTAAAATGTGTGTATAGAGATAGACATAGTGTATGCCTGAAAAATTGGCTAGTCATGACTGACACAAAGCAGTGGAGACCCAGCTTATATTTCAACCATAAGATGGTAATTCAATAAAGATGCTTATCTGAAGGGGCAAAACATCCAAGCTTCAATACCTGTAATCATAATACAAGAATAAAATCTATTTAGGGAAAAAAAAAAAAGAAGAATCTGCACATTCCTGGAAAACTTCATACAATCCTGACAGGAATTTCTGTGTGACTACAGTAGAGAGTCTAGCATAAAGCCAAATCAGAGCAAATGTGGATTTCTTCTGATGCAGTCTTTCAAATATTGACCCAAATTAGCTTAGAAGAAGCTAATGTGACAAAGAGGATAACTGAGCTACCCATCTCTATTAGAAGATCGTGTTTTCCAAATGAATTTGTGAACTGCACAGAACTGTTAGGACACAAGAATCATTTTGACATGATAGTGTTATGCATAAAATATTAAACAACATAATACCCATCAGCCCCAGAGAATGACAAATTATTTCAGATTCTGGACATACTACCCCAGGGATACACAATCAGTTAGCGCTTTTTATGCTTCAAAACAACAAAGAACAGAAATTAGGGAAAATATTTCATTAGAGAAATGAGTCAAGCGTCTGTTTAACCACAAAAATCATAGCACCTTAGTCATTCAAAGCAAGCAGCACTTTAAACATGTCATCTCAAATTTAACATATGCAATGTTTTTACATACCAAAAAGTATACCACTATTATTAAACAAACTTAACTTGACATGTCTAAAGCCATTATAATGAAATTTTCATTAATAGCTATATAGATTTCTTAGTTGCCCTAGTGGAGAAGTACTGCATCATTTTTAATACCCACATATTTGATAGAGCACTTATACTGGAAACTTGAGGCAGCTACACCAAATGCATCTTTAGATACATAAATCTTTAGAAAAGCAAAACAAAAGAAGACTACAGGTGCCCCCCTCTTTTTTATTTAAACCCAATAGTAGCACTTGAACTACCACAGCCATAATACAAGCATTATCACTGTTCCAACACTGGCAATAATAGATGTCATCTCTCCTATACACACTAAGACAGCATCACTTCCAGCTAGAGGTTAACTTGTGTGTGATGGGAGGTACCGTTAATCTCAGAGCAGAGATCAAGTGCCGGCTATTTCAGCAAAAGCTGCTAGATCTTTTACTGGATAACGTGTCCTGTTCAGATCCTTTAGCTGCATCCTCAGTATCTCATCTCCAGGCTGACTAGATGTCCGAAGTCCTTCCCACTGGTAAAAGCTGGTTTTTGCAAGAGTCTTAGATTGTCACTTGAGGACATGAAATGTGTCCTTTAAAATGCCTGTAGTCCTGTTATTTCAGGAACTGCGCGTCAAACCTATGCCAGATTCAGTCACACTAATACTGGTTGGCATATAATGACTACATTTTCCAAGTCCAACAGTGCCATTTTGATTCAACTAACGTAGATTTTAAAGCTGTGAGGAATTATTTCTGTAATCCAGGCTGACTGTGTATGTAACAGAGAACTTCTGTCTATCAGCTATGCACAAAGACTATAACCTCTATTTCATCTACATAAAGTCTTTTATAAGTGCCTCTAACCAAAATTTCAGAGTATGGGCTGACAACATAAATTATTCCAAAGGTTAAATACTGATTGAAGGATGGATCTTATTTCCTATTTGCATGCAGCCTGCAAGCTTTTTCTCCTTGATTAAAGACCCATCCTTTGTCAGCACTATCTTCCTCAATATAGTTACTTTGAAATAACACTTTGACTGTTAAACTGGGCAGAGTTGCCATTTTTGAGGAAAACAAAAGGTAAGGCAAAAGAACAATGCACCACACAAGCAAACATCTGATAAGCTCTGTTAGGAGACCATCCTCACAAGAGCACTCTGTTCCTCCTCAGACCTTACAGCAACTTTCAAATCCTGCCCGGTCAGTTAGGACAGTGATTTGAAGGAAAGACAGCTTGATGCAACTCAGCATAGGTGTCATTATCCAACTCTAATCAAATTAATTTAGAAAGCAGTGATTGAACTGTGAACTTGAGAAAGACAAATATGTTTTCATGGCAGGGAATAGCTCTCCCATGACAGCGGAATATTCTGCCTGGTCTCCAGCAGACTGGTGTCCTCTGCTTGACTGACTTGTTAACTGACTCAGCTGCAGCAGGGAATCAACCACTACCACGTGTCCGAGTCAAGGATTTTCTCGGATATGTTCTCCAGGGTAGGGTTTGGGTTTGGTTTTTTTTTAATGCCCAAGAGGTGACAACACTGACTGGAGCTTTTCCAGTGTATGAAGTATTAATGATTGTTTTCCCCTGCACAATGTCTTTGAAGAAATGCTGCTCTTAAAGGCAGTTTTAATAGGGTGCCTCCTCTCTTACCAGTCTTATTTTCATTAAGTGTGTGGGTGTTTCACATCTTTGAGACTCTTCTATCCATGAGTTCCACAGTTACTGGGGGAGAGGGAGAGATACAGCTCACTTCCTTCAGAAAAGAGGCTAAAAAGGGTTCTGCCCAAGCAGCTGTGTTAATTGCTAAAGTCATACATACTCTCAATGCCAAGCACAATGCACAAATCATTCTGTGCTGCGTCAGTTCTGGACTCCCAGAGCTCATTTGGTGGTTTCCCTAAAGGATCAAATCCCATCTGTTAATGCTCATGTACAGAAGCTCATTGATGGTATCACTCTTATGCATGAACTGTTAGCTAGAGAAATTATTTTAGCATTCATCTTGTGGCTGGTGCATAGCTCAAAAATAAATCTAAAGTAGTATTGGCTGGAGAGGCTGGAAGAAATGTCCATTTACTGCTAGGATTCAGAAGGAAAGCTGGTGGTTTCTCAGCACAAAACAATGGTTCCTCCATTTTCTTTAACATTGGTCAGATGTCCTTTGGAAGCTGATTGTAAAGGAAAAAAGCATCCTGCAGTTTCTTTCAGGAAAAGGTTTTATCTGGGTCCAACTGGCATTTTCAACAGGAAGTCTAAGTTTTATGGCCATGTTTTGGAAAGAGGTAACCTTACAATACTAATGAAAAGCCATTTCCTCAAATGTTAATTCAGGTACACTCAAACTAGCAACAAAGGCAAAATTTATTTCTTGCTTTGCCAAATTAATTGAAAAATTACTTCAAGGAAAGGAGATAACCCTCCCAGCATATACACCATTAAACAAGCCACATACATGCCTTCTGATGTATTTTATCTAAACAGAGAGGCCTCTTAAACTCCTTTAAATAATAGGCCTTTTATGTTTGACAAGAAAATAACTGGCATGTTTATAGCTATACTACAGCTTTATCAGCAGGAACAAAGTTTTCTGATTTATACACTCAGAAGCGGGGTTGACTGGGATTAGTCGGCCATGTCATTAAAACCACAAATCCATTGCACAGAGACTGAGGAAAACTAATTTACAGGGCTACTCAGCTGCTGTTGCAGGGTTTCTTGCAGTTATTTCCAAGGCTAAAATTCACAGGGCTTTGGATTTTCCAGCCCCTCAAAAGAAGCAGTAACCATATCAAAACATACATTACATTTTCACCTTCTCTCTGGTGTCTTCCTTTCTATATCTTCTAAGTTCCTTCATTATAATTTTTTTGGGAGCTTATTTTTTAAAGTTATAAGAAGGAAATTCTACTTCATCTGTCAATGACAGTTCCACATCCTAGGGCATCATTTCATTCATTTCCTTACTCAGGCTGAATTAATATTAAATACCTCATACCTTCTAAGAACTTAATAATTTTAATGGAAAAAAATCAATGTATAGAATTAGATAAGAATTACTCTTAAAAAAAAAAATCATATTCCCATAAGAAATAGCTACACAGGTCTAGATAAAAGACTCATTTAACTACAATCACCTCCTAAATTCAATTATACAGTTAAAATGTCACTTACGCTCAAAGAAACTCTACCCTATAGCCATAAACCACATTTTCATACCATTTCTATAAAGCTTGTCAAGAAGCTTTCAGATTTTTGTGCTGTAAAACATTCAAGATTGAGTTTTAAAATAGGGGAGAAAATTCTAAAGATTATAAATAATTCCATTATTGGATCATACCGATACTCCATGAAGTCCATGCTCCTGGGTGTGGTATGTTCAGTGAGGAATGATTCCAGAAGGTGATCCAGGAAAGGAAACATTTAATACACTCCCAGTATGGAAATAGTCTCCCTAAACCATACTGTATACCTGAAGCAAGCAAGTTTATCCTTCTTAGTATAAGTAAGTCTGGATGTTCTTATCTATACACGTGTCCTTATAATCTGTTTATCTCTTGGACTTCATAAGATTCTGTGGTAACTTGCAGAATTTATTGTTTCTGAACAATATTTGTTTATTTCACAGCTTTAGTTCTTACTGAAATATTTGATGTCTAATGCTCTTACTGATGATCAGTTTCTGTAAAATTTCTCAGCGACTGGTAAAGAGGATTTTTAGTTGTCTAGTTTACAGAGTAAAATGTAAATCATTAAAGTGAGCATGCAAAGCTGACCTCAGACTGAAACCTTACTGTAATGTTGTATTTCATTTCAAATGTTTGATCAGTGAACAAGTCTCCTAGGATGCGTTATCTTTTCTGGAACATCACAGTGAACAGCAGTTCTTCAACAAGCCTCATTACATTCACTGCATAATATCAGGCAATCAATCACATTCAGTTCATTTTATATTGATAAAGCTTTGTGTCTTGGGACTAACATGCTAATAACCATGTGAATGCTTGTTTTGATTAAATGGATTTCTTTCAGCAGTTTGGAGCAGCAGTGCCAGAAGTATATTGCACTGAAGATATTCACATCCTTACACATACAGAATGATTTAGTTTAGCATCAAGTTACAGGTCGCTCTCTAAACCATTCAATCTCACCACTTAATGTTCAAGTTATAACTGATCTATGCATCCTCTGAAGAAGTTCAGCTGTCAAGACAAACCTTGACCAACTCAAAGTTATTAGCCAACTAGCCCTGCATACATCCTCTGCTTGTGATTTTTTGCCTTCATGACTGTACAAGCAGCACTATGAGCATCAGACAAAAACTGTCTGAATGGAACATGATTATAGCACTGTCAGCATGGATCCATCAGCCCTCCTGAGCTTTCATTTAATACCTGTCCAGATCAGTAGTGGGTGAATATTGAGAAAACAACAACAAAAAACCCCTCAAAGAAAAAGCAGTCAGTTGTCTACTGATAATATTTATTAAAAGACATTGAGCTAGTATTAAGCAAAACAATCCCAAGGACTTACCCTGATAGATAAAAGAATGTGATCCTCAGAAATAAAAAGCTCAACACCATGCAGGGCAACCTGCTGAGCTCAACTGCACTTCCCACCCCTGTAAGTGTTTGTAGGGTCAAAGAGGCAAATGTTAGTATTGGGTGGATATCAGCCCTGCCAACATCCAACAAACTCAAGAAGAATGAATATGATGTTTCTTTAAGCATGTAGTGCTTGAGCTGTTGGCCGCTGTAAAAACATCAGGAGTAAGAAAGAAAATAATGACCATCACTGTACCAAAACAGGAAAAGCAGATTTCTTCCCCCCACCCCCCGTTATAGCCCTGGTACTTTTTTCCAAAATAGATCATGTCAAAGGAATGTGCCTTTCTTTGCCTGCTGACCTCTTATTTAGAGAGGTATGCTATTCAACATCATTTAGTGCACGAAGAGCAAAGAAGTTTTAACTGTTTCAAAGGAATGCAGCATTTCAGCTCTTGTTATAGGCTGCTTCTGAATTCCCATCACATAGCTTGATATTGAGCACATATTGGATGAAAAAGAACAGTAACTCATCAGAGGTGGCCCCATTCCAGACTCACTCCTTCTCCCCCTCCATGCTAAATAGCTTCCATTTCCTTGTGAAAGATAACAGTTCAGTTCTCCTAAGGAGATTCATGTTGCATTTAAGTCAAGAAATCACGATCTACCAAAACATTTAAGAAACTAAGTTACAAGCCCTACTGTAAAGAATTCAACCTTTTATTTAACACAGATTTACATGACGAAGAGCCCAAACACTGACCAGTCCCTACACCTAATCTCAGACTAAAAAACATCTCTTAGTAGAGACAAAGCCCTTACAGCACAGGGAACAGCAGAGCATAATGTTTATGTCTAGTAGAAGAGTTAAGAGAGGGGAAGCCTGGTTTATTTTATATGCATATTTAGCAATTCATTTTCTCAAATATACCCCCCTGAGTATAACAAGGAGATTCAAGCCTATCAAAAGTAAAAGGAAGTTTAGCAATTTCTTCAGCCAGCTAGGATGGAGATGAGTGATTCAAGATGAACTGGAATTACACTGAAAACAGTTTATGACAGCAGTGAAATAGGGATTTTTGTGACCCTCAGCAGACAGGTAATGAATACTTAAAGCTTCACGGTCTCAGACCTCAATTGCTTTAAGCATCCAGTAATTTCCTCAGAATCAAAAATTATTTGTTCTAAGGGCCAATTTTCTCTAAGTCACAAAGCTCTTATAAAAACTTAAATATAGCCATTATTCCTTGATACTGACATTTAGAAAACAGTGCAGCTAAACTTCTGATCCTCTCCCTTTAAGATACAGCCAGGTCACCCACAGGGTCACAACGGAAGGAGGTGCTTTTTTTTATTTGTTTTTACCTTTTCTTGAATCCTCTTGTCTTTCACTGTCGATGCAAATCTCCAAATTGCAGGGATAGGAAGCTTTATTAAATAGGAGAAGACAGACTTATGCAGCAGATTATCCATAATTTAAGCAATTTCTGTTACTGCACAGTTAAAGAGTCTTCCCCATCTGGAGTTTGAGATCTGAATGCATGTTTTCTGCTTCTTCCCAAAGATCAGTAGTCCTCCACTGTTGCACAATCCTTTTCTGCAGAGCAACTGGTGAAAATCAAAACATCAAATGCGGAGCCTACAACAAATGACCAGTGTTAAAAGTGCCACAAGGGCAGCGCGAGCTGAAAGAACGGAGGGGCAGTTCTCCCAAATGCAAATCACTTCCCTGACAGAACAGCCCCACGTCTGGTAAGAATATTCTGCTGCAAAAAATCAAATAACAGTAACTAGGTCCTGATTTTTCCTACTCCTCTCGCTACAAAGAATAAATCCTAATGCCTCTTAAATCTCGTTCAGCTGCAGTAAAGAGGTTAGAAAACTGCTGTTTCTAGCATATTTCCCCCCTCCTCCTCACGCTGTATTTCACCGGCTGCACTGTCTGATTTCACTTTTGTTTCGCACACAATCCTGTTATGTGGATTTCACCCAGATTAATGCTTTCTTTCATTCTCCACTTTCTAAACGGGAACTGCAAGGCACCAGTTACGGGGCATAACAATGTAAGCTCAGATAAAGCTTAGCTTGCAACTGGAGCCTTCGCCTTGGCATTTCTACCTGCAAGCTCATTTCCTTTCAAGTCATTACATTTCTCTTTCTGTGAGCCCCTCTCTACTTTGCACCTTTGATCAGCAGACAAGCAATAAGTGTTTGCTTGGCTTTTGTAGTGGATGTAAAAGCAGCAAAGCACATTTCCATCAATTATCATCCTAAATTCTTGAGTTTTAGAGTTATGGAAGTTTGGGTTGGTTATTTCCTCCTGCTTTGTTGTTGTTGATCTTTTAAGCAGAAAAGTCCCAGAGAGTAGCTGGTTCTTATTACAGTGAGGCAATTCAGTCCTCACTACAACTCCTCAGCCATTGGAGATTAACTCAAAGTCTTTTAAGTCTTTGTAAAGGTATATTTCTGTCTATAATAAATTATTTAGAACTTGGCTAATACTACAGAATTTGTCCTGGAGCTATTAAATACAGCTGCCAAAAACTAACCAGCCAGAGCAATGTTATGGGCCTCCTGCACATCAACATCTGTGGGAGGGAAAAGAAATAATTTCTTTACCTTGTCAGCACAGTTTGTAGAAAGTGATCCATGTGGTAGGGAAATAACACTGCTTTGCACGACTCTTCCTCCACTCATCCCTTCTAGGTCTTACAGCAATGAAAAAAATCTTTTAATGGATCCAGGAAACAATCCAAAACAGATTTTCATGTTTGTTTTCAGCGTTAGCTCATCCCACACTTCTCGCACATATCCTTCCCTTCAGGTTTGGAGGCTTGACACAGGCAACCATTCTGACATTTCATGCTTGGAAAGCTGCCTTCAACAAACCCATTTTGTGTTCCTGAATGACTGTTTGGCTGCTTATACTTCAGCCCATCTGTTTGGATGGCACCAGGCCTGCTTACAAGGTGAGCTTCTAGTTTCACTTCACTTCCCATGCAGCGATGCCAGCCAATTTTGGGCACTCGAACAATCCCTCTCCTACCCTCACTTTGGTACAAAGCCCTGCTGAGTCAGAAACACTGCTTCTGTGCTTTATCAAATTTGTTGGCACTTGTGTGGCTCTGACCACCTGAACAGCAGAGGAAGAAAACTGGAGTTGTCAGCATTGGAAATTGCCAAGTACGCTTGTTGCTGGGAAGCTATGGGAATGTTACGAAGATCAGTGACACATCATAGCACAAGAATTTTAATTGCAAACACTCTGCAAAGCCAGGATCACCGTAAGCAGAAGGACAAGGATAGTAAAACTGAAGACACAAGCCACAGATGTGTAAGATTCAAGCAGGTGAAAGCATTAAGCTCCATTTTGCTGTAACGGTTCCTTTAAAATGGACAAATACTAGGACATATTTGTTTTGTATAACCTCTAACTTTCATCTAAGATCACAGTGTTATGGTTTATACCATGCACTGAAAAATCACCCCAGGCTGAAGATGCTTCTTTGCAAAGTTCTGAAGTGCATGACCAAGCTCTTCCACAGGAATGGACCACTGTTGGTAGGCTTGTTTCAGGCTGGCCTAACATCAGTGCTTCAGCAGGAATATGTACACCCACCTCTTGTATGCTGCATATGGGTACTTACTGAGCACAAAGGGAGACAGTAATCCAGATGGCTGGAGCCTCGAAAGTGTAGGAGGACATCATCTGGTTGCTACATAACTTGCCCTTAGCCAGTATCAGAATTCTACATTTTCTTTAATAGCCACCTAAATTCCTTATTGAAAAAGAGATGAAGTAGTGAAGTATTAAACTGGCTTTCTTAACTAGAAAAACTTGCACTAATTAGAGTAACTTAGTGGTACATACCACTGATGTTCTCCCCTTCTCCGCGCCCCTCTTAAGCAAGGCAGTAACAAGCCAAAGAAAGCAAAGACAAGCTTTCAACATACCGTATCAGCTGTCAGAATGCTTTAGTTTAAGAGTTTTTGTGAAAAATTCTCTTTTCTCTTGTTTAAAAAATGTGACAAAAATTTCCAAACAGGCATTCTGACACCTGAAAGAACAGTTTCTTCTTGTTGTGCCCTGTGTTTTCATTAAAGAAATCCCCTGGCTTATGCCACAATATATTTAAAAGGAAAAGAAATAAATTTAAACACTTTAGCTTTACCTAGGAATAAACCAAATTTATACTAAAATAATGATTCATTATGTGTCCCAAGACCAGCAAACATAGACTAAACCCTTCAGCTCTGGCATGGCAACTGTCCAGTATCAACAAGAATAGTATTAGCCTATTTGTTCAACTAAATGCATGTGGTATCAGTCAAGGTGAATTTAGACAACTCCTGCCCCGTATTATAAAAAAATTTTTATGACAATAATAAAATACATCATTAGCAGCCAAAAACAAACTCCCCACCCTGAAAACACATATAATAATGAGCCGATCAACAAATACAGACTTTGTCATACTCCTCTCTGAAACCTGCCAGTAGCTGCACAGGTTGCAAGATGTTACTCTTGCTCATCATGAGCTGTTTTGTCATCTTCTCCTGTCATCCTGGCATCTCAGCCAGAGACCTTCATCTTCCAAAACCTTTCATTTCAAAGTTCCTTGGGCCAAGACTTCTCTATCCAACTGAAGCCATGGCTTTTGGATCCTTTAAGCAAATGCATAGAGTGTGTATTGCGTTTTGGGCTTGTGTACTGTCACAGTAAGAATTTGCTTCTTTCTCCGTCTCCCCCTACCTTATTGCTTTAATAAATAACAATAATTCCAGCATAGCTGTTAGTATAAGATTTTCAGCTAATTCAATTTCCTGTTATTATGAGCAGGATATATTAGTTCAATTCTAGTTAAAACTTGATGCAGTTCCTTTTTTATTTTGAATGATGCGAACTCTATTTTGAGTATGCATCACTGACTTAGATTTTCTAAGATTTTAGTGAAACAGTGTATTTTTAGTTCCATGTTAAGTTACAGGCTCCACAGTGTAAGACAGACATGGGTATACTGGAGCAAGTCCAGCAAAGAGCCACAAAGATGATTAAGAGACTGGAGCATCTGTCATGGGAGGAGAGGCTGAGAGAGTTCGGACTGTTCAGCCCAGAGAAGAGAATGCTCAGGGGGATCTTAATGTGCATAAATACCTGAAAGGGTAGGAATGAAGAAGGAGCCAGACTTCTCAGCAGTGCCCTGTGAAAGGACAGGGGAAGGGCACAAACTGAAATACAGGAAGTTGCATCTAAATATAATTATTTATTTATTAAACCACTGTAATAGTGATCAATCACCGGAACCTGCTCCTCAAAGGTTGTGGAGCCTGCAACCTTGGAGATATTCAGAACCTTACAATCAGTCCTGAGCAGTCTGCTCTTTCTGACTCTGCTTTGAGCAAGAGTATTGTACTAGATAATTTCCAGGAGTCCCTTCCAACCTCAACTATTCTGCAATTCTGTGAAACTGCAAGCTATTACTATAAAAAAGTTCTGAGCACATGCAAACGGCATAAATGATTCTACGTAAAAATAAGTTCTTTTTAAAGAAAGAAGATACAGTTTAAAAAATGTCACTGGTAAACTGATTCCTAAATTGATAGATTCATTGCTGCTGCAGTGCCACAATAAAATATTTAATTTTACTTCAAGAAAGTACTTACCTGAGTTTTCAAACATAATAAAGTACTCTTGTGTAGACACATTCACACATATAACTATATATACTACAAGTTTTGTTGCAGGTAGCTTACTTAGAACTGTTTGACCAGATAACTGCTCTGTAACTCCTCCTAGACACTGAAGTATTGAGATTTTTTTTCTACCTCTCCTACACATCCAGGAAGCAGTTTGCTTCCCTCTTTTCTTCCTAGAGACATCTCATTTCCCAAGAATACCAAGTCATGAGAAGCAACTGCCTGCAATGGTACCCCTGCTTTGCCAGGGCCTCAATCCAGATGAAGTCACTCTTAGAAAAGAAAGACCACAGCTCTAAAAAAAGGCTAAAAGCAGCATCCATTTCTCAAAACTTCTTTCCTTGGTTGCATTATTGATGTTCACCAGCCTTCCCCACCAATCAGAAGAATCCAGTTTCGTAGCTGGTAGGAAAAGGCTGATAAGACGGCAGACAGAGGCCGAGGCTTCTACACTTACGTCCTGCTACATTTTCCATTACAAAAGCAGCTCCCTCCCATTGCATTTTGCCAAGTACAGGAATGCACCAGAAGTCAGCATCAATGGATCACGTGCAGAGTACCTGATGAGGTGCCACATGGCTGAGAGGTGGACTGTCAGTGGAGCACACTGCTCACGCGCCTCTCAGAGGCTGTGTACACGTGTCCATCAGCTCTGCACCACTTTCAAAACTTTATTCCTTTACCATCCAACCTTGAGATCATAATTAAAGAGTTTATTTCACGTGGATAAGAGGTTCACGCTTTACACTTGCATTGCCACACTAGAAACACAGAATAGATCTCGTTATGGCCACTGTCCTACAAATGACCTCCCCTGTACTCTCTGTACAGCCAGGAAAGCTATTTGTCTTTTTAAAGCTCCATGCTATTGGGATTTGTGCCCCATTTGTTACCCACTCTCCTAAGTTCTTCTCTGCATTACCGATCTCTAATCAGCAGCGTTCCATTTTATAAAGTGTCACCCTCTAGTGCATTGTTTAACATTTATCTAAATTAAAATCTCACCCTGTTTAAAATTTGCTTCTTACTCTAAAATCATTTGATCAGTCATTCTGTAGCTACAGCCTGGCCTCTACAAATTTGATCAATGCATGCTTCATTTTATCTTCCAGATTGCTTAACAGGAACCTTAATTAGTGTTTTCATTAATTAATACCAGACCCAATACTGATCCAGAGATATCCCATTCGATTGCTCCCTCGCCACTGGTGTTTCACTGTTAATTATTCTGACATTGTAGCCCAGGCAATTCTGTATTCATATTACAGGATTATGAAGCAGAGAAAGGCTTTTTTCCTACTGAATTCTTCCTGAAGGAGCTTCCCACACATAGCAACAAGAAGCCATGGTAGAGTTAGATAACAGAAATCCACCGTGGTTTATTTGTCTACTAAATACATAATATACTGCAGACTATTAACTTTCTCTGAATAGAAGAGATCAACTAATTATTCACACATGTCTCAAAGGAGCATGAAAACATCTTCCTCACTGTACTGATGGACTGTGGGTTAGTTTTAGGATGATTGACAGAGCAGTAGGGCTAGAAAGGCCGGTCTGAAGTTTGCCGCTTGTTAACCTGGCAGCCAGCTGAGCTTCTTCTCACCTCTAACGCTCTCTCATCCATGGTCCAACACATTAGGTCCCCACAGTCTTGTCTGCCTAACACAATTAATCTTCCTATAGAGTTGTTGCACAGTAACTATCCTCAGATTTGCCTTCAAACACAGGAAATCAGGTAGCCTATCAAAAAACCCACAAAGCTTCCAGACAGCAGAAAATACTTGAGGTGAGGGAGAAGAAGTATTGCAATGAAGGGAGCCTTTTCTCATTAGCCTTCCTTTTCTCAGACACACAAACCTTCCAGCACTGAAGAGGACTCATCTGAATGTTTTCCATCTCTTACTCAGAAGAGTCTTATGCAAAGGCACTTTCACAGGAGGTTTGCCTCAGGTAGAGAGCACTTACAGTACAGTACTGGTCTTGAATAGGGCCACTTACTTGAGACACAATCAGAAACATACAAGGTCAGATTATCGAGAACCTCTTATTCAAGTACAAGCTTTATGGAAATTGCATACTGGACATCAAGGACGAGATCTGCAGATGTACTTAAGAGACTCATTCTTGCTAGGAGCCCCATAAGAGGCTTTAGAAAGCTATTTTTTTTTTTAAATCTTATCAGAAGAGTTATAGTAAGAGCCAGAAGTGCTGCTTGCTTTTGAGATACCTTCCTCTTCTTCACACCTAAACAAGAAGTTCTTTCTCAAACTGAGTGCAATTCCAGCAATTCACCCTTAAACACTTGGCACTAGCTTTTCAAAATATTTTTCACAGAAGATTAGGGCAAGATAAAAGGTAAATTCAACATGCATTCTGCCAGATTTGATGTACAACTTTCTCATTGAAAGTAAGTAGACACTTCACTAAAGTGGAAGTAGCACCTTCTACTTAGCACTTTGCTCCTCAAACTTGTTGCACAATATACTTTGCTATATTTCCTTGTGGCTTTATACCTATGCAAAACTTTTTTCTTTCTAAACGTAGCTACCATTCTCAAGGTAATTCAGGAGCTGAGAACCAAAAATGACTAACCTTTTTTCCCATCTTTTCATGGTCTTTAATTCTTCTTTTTTTCTTTTCCAAAGCCCTTCCAAATATTCCCCTAGGAACATGTCCCTTGATAAAACTGCTACACACCACAGAAGAAAGGAAGGGGATTGCAATACTGGCTTTTAAGGGCACACCTTGGGGCCCCTTCCTCTCCCTTAAAACGTCCTAGCATAGCCTATGGTTTAAGGAGAGTCATCTTAGGTAATTCTAGATTTTTTCTCTTGTCTTTGTGAAGATCTCAGATTTGAGGCTGGTGAAGTAACCAAGCAAGGAGAGGAGATATTGCAGGTGCTTGAAATGTGACTTATCCTAGAGTAGAGAATGTGAATCCTGTCAGTGACAGGGTATAAAGAATCTAATTGAAAGCATATGTGTAATTTGAAAGCTGATGGAGAGTAAGGACCAAGTGCTGAGCACCTGAAACTCCAGGTGCAATTACTAGTTCAGCTGCTTAGCATCTACTGAAAAAAAACCATACCCTACTTTAAAAGCGACTCCATTTTTAGAAGGCCTACCTCCCATGCCAGTTCATTTCTCTGTTGATCAGATAGAAAGAAGAATGTGTTGGAAACCTACATACAACTAAAGGGAAAAATCAGCATGATAGTTTGGAATAAAAGCTTGGCCAACAGACTTTGAATTTCATGTAGTAGATTGGCAAATGGCTAACTTAAGGAATGGTATTTAAAAGTTAAAAGACACTCAGAAAATGTATTCTGGAAAATTATGTCTGGTTTAGACTTTATCTGTTTATATATCAAAGGACACTCTCCCTAGCAGCTGCATGTCAATCTGTTCTTTCTGCTTTGTACACACTCTAAAAATTATTTTAGGATTGAATTAGCTGTCAGTTTTCGATAGCCTGGATCTCTAGTGCAGAGGATATACAGCTTTAAAGACATCAAGCACTAGGTATTGCTCACATTATGAAGAAATGATCAAAAAAGTATGCCTAGAGAATGAGATGAGGCAGTATTCTTTTCTATTTTAGGAACTAAGGATGTGTCTAACTGAGAGCACCCATAGCTAGACGTATCATCATCTCACAAAATCAGCTGCAAAAGTGCAAAGATATGAGACAGAGAACGGTCATGAATAGTCATACAAAAGCTTTCATATGAAGAAGGATTGAAAAGATGCAAACTCTTTAGAGCAGGCAGGAGATAGACATGGAGGGAAATAAAAGATAGTACAGAAGAACAAGGTACAGCAATGAAGGGCTGAGCTTTTATTTGCTTTTACCCTACACAGGGGAAGAACCAAGCCACAGCACATCTGAAACACAGGAAATAGGTCTTTTTTTTTAGATTTTCTTTTGAGTGAAATAGGAAGTGATAAAATGTGGAATTTTTTTTGCTGCAGGTCATCTCAGAGGTCAAATGTTACTCAGATTCAAAAGAAGATTGGACAAGTAAGCATATAATGGGAACATTCATTAGAAAGGGTACAGCCTGGGATATCAAACTCTATGCTTCAGGGCATAAGTCCCTCATCAGTTCTAAGGAATTACAAACCAGACTTTTATAAGCAGTTAATCTGGCAGACAGGGAAAGAGTTGTTAATTTATTTAGAATGCTTTTGACCCAAAACACAAGGGGAGGATATAGACGCAAAAGAATGAAATAGAATTAGCAAAAATACAAATGAATCAACATGTGATGACTTACAAGGAAAAACTCCACTTACTCTTTAGAAAAAGGGATGAAACATCAATTAATCAGCCAGAGAGAAACAGAGCGAGATTCTGAGGTTAAGTCTAGTAAGGTGGAAATATAAGCAGACAGGACAAATGGTCCAAATTTTTGAGTGGAAAAATGCATCACAGTTAAAAGAGGGTGAAATAGAATTGTGGCATATTGAAGACATGAATAAATTGATTTTATATTAAAATAAAAATTACAGTGAACCAAATTACAGAGCAGATGCAAGATTAAATGTTTAAAAGCTTTGTTAATATAAGTTGATGCTTTACTGAGGGAGGCAATTTGTCCAAATGATTTGCTATATGTACTTTCTCATCCTGTGCCTGGACATGGTTCAATTCTAGCACAGGTGAAAGGTAACATAGAAATGATCCTTCTCCAACAGCACTGAAACTTGTTGACAGGAAAGGCTGATGAAATTTGAATTATGTGTTTTATGCACAGAAATGATTATTCGTCAGGGCTGTTTGACACTAGCTTCCTTTGACACTGAATTCTTGAGGAAGGAAGGCAGGAAGAGAAAACTTGCCACTGATTTTCTGTCTCATGAGGCAAATTAGATTAACAGATTCCAATTGCAAAGTATGCTGTTATTAACTTCTCTCAACTCTGAACACTTGCATATGTTGATAGACAATCCATTGGTAGCTGGAGTGATCTTCTTCATTATCCTTGCTTATGGCTGCAAGTGTGCCATAAGTCATGTTTCAGGCCAGGCCATTTTATTATCTTCTCCTGTTTGAAGTCCAGAGAACCCCATGGCAAACTTCTACAGACCCTGGACAAGACATGTTTTAGTCCCTTTACCATCATTGCTGGAGTTCATTGAGCAGCCATCTCCATACATACCCCTAATCTTTGTGTTTGGCACGTAACCTTCAACCTTATAAATTCTTGTAAGAGAATCGCTGTGAAGATGTAACAGAATTATAATACCCATGGTGCTGTGTGATCAAGCATAATATTACTGTCAGACCTATCACTTTTTCTCCCAGTGTGTGGGACCACATGTACTAGATTCACATGGCAAAGAGGCAACCATGTGTGTGCCTGTGCCCCGCAGCTAAAGGTGCATAAAAGACACAGGTGCACAAAACACCAACTTTCATCACCTACTCCATGCTCAATGGTCAATGGATCACAGATTGGGTCAACAACCCAGTCATGGCATATCAGACCTCAGAGTGGGCTACAGACATTGGTGTGGCACAGCAAAGGAGTGAGGTACAATGCTAAAAGATAGGTAGCTGTAAGCCATGGGGGATCTGTGGACCAGGAGGGCATGGCCTCACTAGCCAGAGTCCATCCTGCTGCCCTCGTGGAGGGAGCATGGCAGGCTGGAAGGGCGTAGCCAGGCACAGCCTGGAGACTAGGTCATCAGGCAAGTCCATGGGTGATGAGGCAGGTCCACTGTCAGGCTGGGAAGCTAGTGCATGGGTCAGGGTCAGTGCATGCATCAGCAGGGTCCACAGCCAAGCATGGGCTGTGATGTGGCAGCAACGTAGATTGATTGGGACCCAAGGAGCCAGAGCCTGAGCCTAAAATCAGATCATGGGTGAATGAGAAGTGGGGAGGAACCTCACTGACCCCCACCAGCTGTGCAACAGGGCACTAGACTGGCCCTGAGCTCAGGCAGCCAAACCTCTACAAGAGCTCAGGGGTGCCCTCAGGGCCCTGACCTCCCCCATTTCTGCCAAACAGAAGGAGTATTGTTGTGTTCTTGTATCACAAGTTACAGTTCTGGGGGTTCTTTTTGTAGGTCCCACCGTTTGCCTTAAGCGATTCATAAGAGCAGCCGTACCTGGTCGGAGTACATGTGCTGATGTCCTGACCTGTCCCAGTTCTGCAACATTACTTCTAAAACTTTCTCTGTAATCCACAGAGTTAGCGAGCATTTCCCAGGTATATGCTGCTCTGAAGAACACAAATACAGTATTTGTATGGTAATTTTATTTTCTGACAAATTGTGTACTGTTTCTCTATCATGAAAACTCGATTGAGTGTGGAAACTGCATTTGTGCATATTCACTGTATGATATCAATCATAATGGGGTCAAAGCCAAGAGAAGGCCTTCTCCATAGGAATGCAAGGTTATAGCAGGAACGCCGAGTCTTCTCTCGGTGATAAATGGCACTGGCACTGTGATTGCTCTGCTCATCTAGTCTCTGGAGGTATCTCTATGCAATAAACTAACATGCCCTTTACTTCCCTTTTTAATCAGCTCAACATTTTGGCTACCAGATTTTACAAAAGCCAAACACATTGTTTCATTTCTTCCCTAAAGTCCTTTTATTAGTATCTCTAAGCCTGAAATTTTATATTTACACGTGAACACAATAGTATCTTATCATTCAAAGCAACTGATATTTCTATAGCTATACCAGATCAAAGTCTGTTTTCAGTTACCCATAAGAATTCAGCAGTAGTTTAGCTACACATATATATATATATAGTTTTTTGCTTTTTAGAGTGATTCATAAAGGAATTTGACAGATGGAGGAAAGCTAAGAAGGGGAGCTCATTGATACAAGATGCTGTGGGCACCAGAAGTTTATACTCTTAGGGGAGCTAGACAAATTCATGCATGAAAAATTCATCTGGGTTGTTACACCTGAAGACACCACTTCTGGTGCAGGAAATCCATGACTGCCAGATTGCTGTAATCTGATGAAAGTACCCTGGTGAAGTGACGTGATGTGCCTGCTCTGTTGTCTCAATGCAATTTCCCTTATCACCTCATGGGAGCTAAGTTCCTATCTTCTTCCGAAGTCTTTGATTCTGCTTTAAATAACAGTCTTTAGACTGACTTTAACAAAAAGCACACTGTACTCCCTGCTGTCAATACAATGTTAGATTCTGTAAATAAATATATTATGACACACTTAAAAAAATATTAACAGTGCAAGAAAATTACCTTTGCCTAAACTGTCAATTAACCACCTGGGAAGCCTGCCTGTAGGAAACATCTGCATTTATTTTAACCATATCAAAATTGGATTCAACAGTACTGGGTTATTTCATTCCCTGGATTAAATGGGCGCACAGAATGCCCATTAATGGAAATTAAAAAAAATGTACTGTGTGAGATAGGAGAATCATAGAATGGTTAGGGTTGGAAGGGACCTTCAAAGGTCATCTAGTCCAACCCCTCTGCAAGAAGCAGGGACATCCCCGACTCGATCAGGTTGCTCAGAGCCTCATCCAACCTGGCCTTGAATGTTTCCAGGGATGCGGCATCCACCACCTCTCTGGGCAACCTGTGCCAGTGTTCCACCACCCTCAGTGTAAAAAATTTTTTCCTAATACCTATTCTAAATCTACCTTCCTCTATTTTAAAACTGTTACCCCTAGTCCTGTCACAACAGGCCCTACTGAACAGCCTCTCCCCATCTTTCCTGTAGGCCCCCTTGAGGTACTGGAAGACCGCTATCAGGTCTCCCCGGAGCCTCCTCTTCTCCAGGCTGAACAGCCCCAACTCTCTCAGCCTGTCCTCACAGGAGAGGTGCTCCAGCCCTCCTATCATCTTCGTGGCCCTCCTCTGGACCCCCTCCAACTGGTGCATATCCTTCTTATGTTGGGGGCTCCAGAACTGGATGCAGTGCTCCAGGTGGGGTCTCACCAGGGCAGAGTAGAGGGGGAGAATGATAGAATCATAGAATGGTTAGAGTTGGAAGAGACCTTCAATGGTCATCTAGTCCAACCCCCCTGCAAGGAGCAGGGACATCCCCGTCTAGATCAGGTTGCTCAGAGCCTCATCCAACCTGGCCTTGAATGTTTCCAGGGATGGGGCATCCACCACCTCTCTGGGCAACCTGTTCCAGTGTTCTACCACCCTCATTGTGAAAAATTTTTTCCTAATATCTAATCACAGTACTCCAGGTGGGGTCTCACCAGAGCAGAGCAGAGGGGGAGAATCACCTCCGTCAACCTGCTAGCCATGCTTCTCTTGATGAAGCCTAGGATGCGGTTGGCCTTCTGGGCCGCAAGGGCGCATTGCCGGCTCACGTTGAGCTTCTCATCTACAAGGTAGAAGGTAGTGGGGATAGAAACAAGCACTTTTGGTGAAAAGGAAAGCAGTCTTTATATTAATTTTTGTGTCTCAGGTAGAGTATTTGTGCATAATTTACCCAATGCATTTGGAAGGAGTTACCTGCTCACAAGATATGAAGCTCAGGCAGCTGGAAATACGAGCCAAATCTCACCCAAGGGTATGAGGTTCTTTAAGTCTCAGTACCCCATCAGTCTCATCATGGACACTGTGATGAAGTGAACATTGGTATTCTATAACACTGATTCATTGCATACTGATGATAGAATAGCCGTATATAAAAACATTTTCTGCTGGCTGGCCTAGATGCTAACTTTTAACTATTAAAGGTCTGATAAGTGAGCTATTTAAGCATTTCCACATATAGTGGAATAGACATGTTTGTCTCCCAGACCTGCTACCTGGACTCTCATTCTTCTGGTTGCCTGCTCATCTTCCCAGTAAATAACCACTGAGTTACTACAAAATGGTTACACTGACCAGCTGGGATAGTAAACAAGCCTTCAGTGCTCTAAGGATCTAATAAATAGTTGCAAGATGTGTCTGTTATTAAACATTTAAAACAAATAATTCCAAATGTCTAGTATTAAATTACAAGATGTGCTTGCTTCCATCTTTCAGCCTCTTGCTATCTACTGCAAAATTACCTCATGTATTTTGTCCAGTGATGAGCACGTACACACAGGTAGCACAAATGAAGCACAGTTGTAAGAGAAGTGTTTACCATATGCATTTTCTGCAAAAAGGATGAAAACAAAGCCTTACCTCCATTCTTAGATTCAGCTGTGAATCCTCTCCACCAAAAGCTGAAGGAATACTAGAAGGCAGAACAGACATTTTACAAGAGCACTGCACATGTTACATCTTGGCTCTCATTTCTACAGCTGATATTAAAGCCCTTTTGTATAACTGCAATATTGAATTATAAAATAACATGAAAGTTCAGACTGGAGGTATGAGAGGACACTTTCCAGTGAATTTGCTCTGATGTAAATCTGGAGTACCTCCAATAAAGTCATGTCAAGCTTCCAAGGGTTTACACTGGGATACTATAAGGATGCCATTTATGAACACGACCATAAATTCACAGGAAAACACTTGTCATTCTTGTGATACCACTTTCAAGGTCATAAAACACTGATACAAAAATTCACTTACAATAATATCCTTTTTTCACCCAAAAGCATGTGTATTTTCAGAGCTGAAGCACTCCCTCAGTACCTTTTAAGTTCTAAAATGACCACAATAAACAACGATTCACAACACTCACATGCTTTTCCAGCCAAAGGACAATTCAAACATTTTACCCTAAATATAATTTACCCAATGGCACAATTGTCCCACTGA